>PVIH01008213.1:6309-93165 GCA_004025045.1 Sigmodon hispidus
CTCCCAATCACATGACAGCTCACAACTGTCTGTAACTCCAGTTTCAGGGGAACTGACAACCTTAAGGGGAAAAAAATAAGAAGAGAAAGAAAGAAAACTAGCTAAATTGCTCCTTTAACTTTGGGGTAGATGCTGCCTGTTATGGGGCTTCTTTGTCTGCCTGCCTTTCGTTACCTGTGTTCATTTCAGATGCTTCTGGTTTGGGTATAGTTTTTTTTGGGGGGGGCAATACTGTACACTATTATCTTAAAATTCTTTGAGAAAGGATGTTGTTTCCAAGTTTAAAAACACATACAGCCAGTTTGTCTTTTTGTATGTTTTGTACATGGTTTCACATTGGACATCTTAATCCCTTTTCCATGACTGTGAGAAAAGTGCACGACAAAAGCATCTTAAGGGAGAAAGGCTTTATTTTGATTTGCTGTTCCAGCAAGATAAAGCCCACCACGGGGGGAAGACATGACTGAAGACAGACAAGGCACACTGCGTGGGCACTCAGGAAGCAGAAATGGAACAGGAAGTGAGCCTTGTGTGTAAAGCTGTAGGACCCTCCCCCCCAGTGATCCACTTCCTCCAGGAGGCTCCATTTCTCAAAGGATCCATAACCTTTCCAAACAACTGGGAACCAAGCATTCAAACACATGATCTTACAAAAGACATTTCACACTCAAACCACAACATGAGTCCCATAAGGACCCTTGAAAGCAGCAGTTCTGTGGGCTGACACCCTGGGGGTCGAATATCAGATGTTATATTATGATTCATAAAAGGAACAAAATTACTGTTATGAAGTAACAACAAAAATAATTGTATGGCTGGTGGTCACTACACCATGAGGAACTGTGTTAGAGGGTCACAGTGTTAGAAGGTGAGAACTGTTGTGCCAGAGTCTCAGGGAACCCCAGAGAAAACCGCCAGAACCACACTGACACTCAACAAATGTAGGCAAGGTTTATTGTTCAGCTGTACAGCTGGAGCTCCAATCATAAAAGCTGGTCAGAGGGCTCCCCTCTATCACCAAGAGAGCCCTTTCTAAAGCAAAGACCAAAAAGGCTGTAGGAATGCTGTTAGCAGGCTGGAGACGAAAGCTCAAAAAGTCTCTTCATTAGGCAGGCAGCTGCTGGCTGGTTAATTGTTTTAGGGTGGGGAGGGAATGCCTCCTGCCTGGGCCAGCATAGCCTTGGAGTCTCAGGACCTTGGGCTCCTGGCCCTGTGATTGCCTGGGACCTTGGGCACTAGGCACTACAGGCTTAACTTTGGGTGATTAGAAACTTCTCAGCTCCAAAAATAGCTCCAGGACTCAAGGTGGAGGGACTGTAGTCCTAGAGCATCAAACCACTATCACCATTTACCAGTGAGGAAACTGAGGCTGAGGAGCTTGACTGTCTGCCCAGGGAGGTCCATGAGGGTTATTAAGTGACAGGAATGGAGTGACTCTGGCCCTGCTTTCACTGCCATTGTCACCTGCAGAATCTTCTCGGCACAATTTACTGCATCAAAATGAACTTTGTGTATTTCCTTCACTTTTTTTTTTTTTTTTTAAATCTAACAGTTTGGCTGAAGAGTTTGGGAAGGTCCATGCAATAAATGAGGTCTAGCCGAGGGTGCCCTCATCTGGTGACAAGCCCTGGCTTCCTCTGGGGTGGCACTGGTGGTGCTCAGTCTGGACTGTTTCATTCTGTTTCGGTTTGCTTCCCCAGCTTATAAGGTTAGGATCACATCCACCACTGAAGAAAACGTTTTTGTCAAGTATACAGCGACTCTTCTGGACGTTTACAGAACAGGTGAGCTCTCCTCCCCTCAGCATTTAGGACACCTTAGCAGGCATCACTGTGTCAGATCCGAGGAGGAAAACGGCTCCCCGCCTTCAGGAAGTTTCCATTTCGTGTTGACATCTCTTATCACTGATTTCAGCACATGCTCTATGTCAGCATAACTATCTTAGCCTGTGTTTCATTCAAGTCACTTTAAATACTTTTCACCACATTGGCTCGTGTGTGTGCGTCTGTGGCACATAAGAGGGGTCAAAGGAGCTGGCACTTGGGCCATCCATCAGGCTTGGAGCCACACCTTTCCCTGCAGAGCCATCTTGCTGGCCCTTAAAATACATTTAAAATGAAATGGTTCTTAAGTAACTTATGTTTATTGCCTTGTTTATATCTCCAAACGTCCAGTTTCTGATTTGAGCAAATAAAAATTCTCCAATAAGTAGGACCATAAGTCTACATTGTAATATATTTTTATTGATGTGTATCTTTATCAATTCTGTCAAGATGTCAGTAGATAGTTGGCTCTTTATTGACAGTTATGCTCTAGAAAAAGTTAAAAATTTTAATAACGCTTCCAATTGACACTGGCAAAAATGTCCCCTGTTTCCCACTGTCAGCTCTTTGGCTTTTGGATCAGTGATGATTCCCCATCCCTTCTTTTTTGAGCTGTGGTTTCTGTTCTGGTGAAATGGTATCATCTTTTCACTCTCCAAATTTTAAGCAGTTTTCATTTGATATTCACATCAGAAGCAGTAATTAACCACATCTTTCAATTTAAAAATGATATAATCTCACTATGTAGCTCAGGCTGGCCTTGAACGCATGCATGTGTTAGCTACCCACTGGGCTTGCTGGGCATGTATTTACAAAGTGTTAGTTTATTTGGTTCCAGTGCTCACTTGGTATCCACAGACACCCAGATGGCCAACTTCACATGGTGTCAGGTGTTCCTGAAGTCACAGCCCTTCTTTAGTGTCATTTTCTCTTTGTCTTGTGGATTCTGAAGATTAATTCTAGTAAACTTGAAAGGCTAGTCAAGTTTTCAAGCTTTATCTCCTCATCTTGGATGTTCATTTTAATGCTTATTAAAAATTTTGAATTTGCATAAATGTCAGAAGCCCACATGCTTCCTACTTATACAGAACCCACTTAGAATCAAGGTATATTGATCCATTATTATTTCTATATATTCAAGAATGATAGAAGCAGATGAAAATATAGGGACAGAAGAAAAAGATGTGATTGCTGAAGTTAACAATAGTTAACAAATGTTCTTCGGAACATACTTGAAATTTTTTACTAAAAGAGTTATAAATTATTAAAAAAAACTGCTTTCTTGACTAGTGGCTGGCTTAAGGGTGTTGGGAATGTTGCTTAGGCACTGACTACGATAGGAAGCTGTATCCTTGGACAGTCTAAAAAAAACAATCTGAACTAGTGTGTGTGTGTGTGTGTGTGTGTGTGTGTGTGTGTGCGCGCGCGCTAGAATCTATGGTACTAGAAAAAGTTATGTATGCAACAATTAAATACACTTGACAGGTATGAGAGATTTTTAGGCTTTCACTGTTCAGGATACTGTCATAGTTTAATAGCTGAATAACGGCAGGAAGTCAAAAGTTTCTAGTGTGTCTGAGACTAGAGATATATGGATCAGAACACTGAAGTAGAGATTCAGGTCTAAGTGCTGGGGGAGGGTAGCCCAGTAGGTAAAGGAGTTTGCTGCTCAAACATGAGGACCTGAGTTCAGGTCCCCAGCATTCTTCATGCAAATAGCTGGATGCAATGGTATAAGCCCAGTGCTGGAACCTTGGGAGAGGTGTAAGCAAATGGATCCTGGGGACTTCCTGGCCATTAAGTCAGGTCAAAATGGTTGAAAAATATTGTCTCCAAAACTAACATAGAAAGTGATAGAAGAAACCATCCAAAGTCAACTTCTTACCTGCATAAGGACATACATATATACCAGAGAGGAGGGGAGGAGGAGAAAGAGAGGAGAGATTAGATAGATTAAGGTGTAAAGATATAAAAGAAGTGAGGAAGGGACTGGGGTACAGCATGGTGGTAGAAGATCCTGCAACCATCTCTGTTACTATGACAACAAAGGTAGACCAGCACAGCTTAACTGGTACTGTGAGAAGTGATGGTGGGCTTAAACATATGTGAAACTCCACAGGCTAAACTTGGGGAAGATTGCATTCTGGGTAGAAGCAACACGTCCTGGCTACTTCTGAGTCTTTTAGGAATCCAAACGTTATCTTCCATAAAATTTGCCATTCCTGGGGCTGGAGAGATGGCTCAGCGGTTAAGAGCACCATCTGCTCTTCCAGAGGACCCGGGTTCGATTCCCAGCACCCACATGGCAGCTAACAACTGTCTGTGGTTCCAGTTCCAGGCAAACACCAAGGCAAATAAATACATAAAAGTGTTAAAAAAAAATTGCCATTCCTTCACATCACATGTTTTTCTAGAAAGCTGACTATTGCCAGCTACCAAATACATCCTTAATTATGTATATAACACATGGAGATAAATACTGTCAACCACTGAACATCAGTCCTGGATCTGTGGGAAGTGACTCTTCCTTTGCCTCAGCCGGCTCAGCTACCCTGGTAGTTCCCACTGTAACATTGTCATGCTTGTTGTTCAAATGAGGAAACTGAGCCCTTGCTATGCTATGGGAAAATAAATCAGTGGCTAGAGCCGCATGGTGGGACATGGCACTGGTGAGGTTTAACCCCTACAACCTGACTCAAGAGTCTCATATCAACCACAGGGGAGTACCTCTCTTCAACAGTATTTGCCTCTCATGACCACAAGGAACCAGGCAGCTCCAGAGAGTTCATAACTGTGCCACTAAAATGTGACTATGGTAACCCTCCTTGTGTGTCTCTCAGGGGAAGCCACTGCTGAGAAAGACTCTGAAATCACCTTCATTAGAAAGATGAGCTGCGCCAACGCTGATCTGTTGAAAGGGAAGCAGTATTTAATCATGGGCAAAGAGGCTCTGCAGATCAAACACAATTTCAGTTTCAAGTAAGTCACCAGCAACTGTAGCCCCTGGTTGCTTCTACAACCCGAGGGTCATTTATTCTTAACTACACACACATCTGGTTGTTGCCTTAAGTTCAGCCAACAAAGTATTATGAGTATAAGTGAAGCATCTTGAATTTTGCAGCATGCGAAGCCTCGACTGAGAGCTAAGACATCCAAGTGACTCACGATGAGAAATTGAAAAGATGTCCACATCCTCTGGCCACCTGCTGGCTCCCTCGGTGTGCAGAGTTCTAACACGCTTTGTTATCTGTGCAGAGCTGGGCTTGAGGCGGAGGTGACAACTTTGTCAACAGGGTGCATGCCGTGCAAGCTTGAGGAACTGAGCTCAATGGCAGAACCTACATTAAAAAGCAAACAAACAAACAAGCATCCAGGGCTGGGGAGACCACTCAGTGGTTAGAGCACTGGTTGTTCTTCCCGAGGCCCCAGGTTTGATTTTTCTGAACCCACATGGTGGCTTTCAACCATATGTAACTCTAATTGCAGGGGAACTTATGCTCCCCTGTGGGCTCTTTGAGCACCGGGCATCACATGTGGTACACAAACATTCAGGCAGATGAAACACTCACATAAAATAATAATTTTTTAAAAACCGCAAAATCAGGTGTGGTGGTGTACACTTAATCTAACTGCTGGAGAAACGGAGAGAGGTAGATCTCTGGGGCTTGCAGGGTAGATTGGCACACCTGCTTCACAAGTTCTAGGCCAGTAAGAGGCTTTGTCTCGAAAAAGACAAATGTGTAGAGTGTCTGAGGAACAGTACCCAAGGCTGACCGCTGGCTTCTGCATGTTCCTGCACACACACACACACACACACACACACACACACTTCACATTCACATACACCATACTCACATACATACACCATGCACATTCACACACTCCATACACACTCATACACACACCACACACATTGATATACATACAACACACATTCATACATACAACACATACACTTACACATCATACACTTATACACACTCACACATGCCACACACTCATACATATCACATATACCACACACATGTATTTATACACACTCATACACTCATACCACACACACATATTCACACTTACACACATTCACACATACCATACACTACAAACACCAGAAATTTACATATACTCCACTCACACCACACATATATCCATACACACCACACACACCATACACTTTCCTACACCCCACTCACACCACACATACTTAGACACACACACACACCAAACACTCACATATACCACAAACTCACACACATACTATACACTTACACATACCACATATACAGCATACACTTACACACACTCCAACTCATACCACACATACACACTCACACAAACACACACGTGCCCACATCTGATATCTTCCCAAGGAAATCAAGGACAACTTTGCTCCATCTGTGGCCGCCATCACCAGCTCTCCTCTTTCCCTTGACAGGTACATCTACCCTCTAGACTCCTCCACCTGGATTGAATATTGGCCCACAGACACAACATGTCCATCATGTCAAGCATTTTTAGCTAATTTGGATGAGTTTGCTGAAGACATCTTTTTAAACGGCTGTGAACATGCCTGAGGAAATGAAGCCCTGTCACCTCTCTATGGGCTCCTGCTGGTGGCATTCTCTTACTTGGAAACTTACCCTAAAATTTGCTGACTTTCTTCTTAGTAAGGCACAAGTTATGACTTTGTGAAGTAACAGAGCCTTGTGTGAAGGGGAATGAAGATGGGTCCCCCAAGGTCACTGGACGTCAGCACTAATAAACTGAATGACGCTGAACAGCAGCGGGAGTGATTGTTGGGGCCAGAAGAAAAGCCCCTGAAATGTAGCACCCTATAAAAACATAGCCTTTACTTGAAAGAAAAATACCAAGGGCAGAAACTGGCCATTAAAGCTTGACTTTGCACTCAACTGTATTAAAAACTGTTCTTTCATTCTGGCTCAGCTTCAGGCACTCAGAGGGGACAGGGCAATAGAAAGCCTTGAGCCCGGAAGCTTCCCCCCCCCCCCTGTGCTCACTCCCCTGTCCTGCTCTTTCTGTGCTCCTGACAGGAAGGCCTCTGTTCTCCAACCTCCCTCCCTCTCGCAGCAAGTATCCAGTTCCCCAGGAACTGACTCTTGCCAGTAATTGCTCTACCAGAAGGCAGACCCCAGTGCAAAAACCCAGAGAAGGAAACCAAGAGTCGGGAGATGGATACTGTCATTCTGGTCCCAACCAAGTCTCTTTTTATACAAGAGGTTAAGTTTCAAGTGAGACTGCATGGTGACATTAGGTCTTACGAAAGAGTTCTCCTAGATAGCTGCATTCAGTGTGTCCCAGGAATTGCACAGAGTATAGGGATTATATATAGTATCCTCATTTTACAGTCGCCAAAATGGAGGCTCCAAAACATGAAGCAATTTTCTAGCCTAGTGTGAGGCAGAAGCAGAGATAAACCCAAGCATGCCCCAGGTCAGGCCCCCTGCACAGCCCACAGCTTGCACTGGTTGATTTTCTAAGAGGAAAGCAAAGCTAAGAAGAGTTTCTTAAGCTAGGCTAACTGGCCCACTGAGCTAAGATAAGAAATGTGTAAATAGGCCAGTTGATGCCATGGTAACAAGAGCAAAATGAATCTCCTTTTTACTGAGTCAATGAAACTGTCTGAGGCTTCACAGCTTATCTTATCAATGGCAGGGACTTTTCTCCTTCCGGGAACTAAGAACTTTTTGGTGTCAAAGCCAAAAGAGACACCAAGCTACAGAGCATATGACCAAGATGCCAAGTGAGGGGGGAGGACTTCCTAGGCACGTCCACCACATGTGGCTCCTGGTGACGGGGCCTGCTTCCAAGGCTCAAGGGACAAGCTGCTGGGCTTCTGTCCCCAAGTGTGGTGGCAAATAGGCCAGACCAGTGGCCGGCTTAAGCCATAAATGCAGCTGAATTGTTAATAGCTTTTCGGCTCCTGTGCCTTCCCTGCACACCTCCTCAGTCACCTTTTGTGACACTCCAAACAAGGCCACACCTGCCATGATTTAATCATATAGAATTGTGTAACATGTGTCCCCCTGATCCATTAGAGGTGGACAATGTCTGCAACCCCCTATTCTCGTTTATTTCTAGGGCCTGGCACAATGCCCAGAACTTGACAGAGTCCGGAAACTCTTGCTTGTGGATTTCTCACTGACAGTAAAGAACCTGAAGGTCCAAGTTCTGGATTCGCCTTTGCCCCTCACTGGCAGATGAGCTCCCTTTACCTCTGAGAGGCTGGAGCAAGGAAGCTGGATATTCTAGTCATCTCTATCTAAAGCACTAAGATCACCCGATAGTCTTAAGAGAAACAGGAAACAAGCAAATGCATACATGCGCACAATGAGGTGCACGTTTCTGTGTGTAAATGTGAAAAGCGCTGAAGGTGTGTGGTGTACGGATCTTCCTAGAGAAGGATGGAGGGACCTGGGAAGATGGAGGGGACAGGAAACTCTTCAGAGCAGAGGGGAGACACAGAAGCAGGTTCTGAGAGAATGGAAGCAGCAGATCCAAGTCCTGATTTAAAACCCTCCATTGCCATTGCTGTGCCCAGAGTCACTCTAAGGGGAAATACTAAGAAAAGTCTCTGTTTTTCTTCCAGAAAAGTCACATATAAATGGTTGAGATTCAAGAAATGTCTTAGGCTGAGGCACTAACGAGGCCAGGAAAGTTCAGTTCCCAGAACCTGTAAGCCTGGGAGTGGTGGCATATACTGGTAACCCTGGTGCTGGACAGGTGGGGACAGCTGGGTTACAGGAATTCTCTGGACAACTTTCCTAGCCCATTTGATGAGTCTCAGATCTTGTCTTTAAAAGGAGGAGGAGGAAGAGAAATGGAAGGGTGGATTCAATAAGCATATTGCTTACTCAGCTTTGTCTCTGAAGACATGTCAGACATTACAGGTCATACGGCCTCTGGCAGATGCTCAGCTTTCTCATAGTGCAAATGCAGCTGGGAAAAACACCTAAGGAAAGGGTATGAGTTCTGTAAGATGGATTTGACCCTTCTTGACCATGGCAATCAGCAGGAGGCTGGGTATGTGAGACAGAAGCTGACCGGTGAGCAAATGTGCTGAGAAAGTTCATGTCTCAGAAAGCAGCAGGAAGCTCACCTGAGACTCAGAAGGACCAAGAGAGGCTCATGAGAAAGGAGATTGTTTAGAAACAGGGATATTGAACAAAGTACTGAGCAGCCTATAGGTGTATATGTACCATTTCTCAGTGGGAAGAGGCCACTAGAGGTTTCTAGCCATGAATCTAAAGAGGGACAGGTTTCTGGGACTTTCCCAGCCACATTCACATGCTTTTCAGAACCTGAAGCTACAGACCATGCAGTCAGCTCAACCAGGAACACTTGTGATTGAATAGAATTTGTTCCACAAGGGAAAACACACCATGGGGCACAAATCCTCTTGGTAACGGGGTATTAGAAAAGACTACACGATTTGGGCTGTGTAGATTACATGGGGTCACTTCAAGGAAGCAGAGCTCTGCTCTAGGGTGGACACAGGGGCAACCCTATAATGGACATCTTGACTATTCTAGCTGATTACAATAAATAAATAAACCAGAAAAGGGGAAAGGGGATACAGTCAATTTTGTGGTTTAGACAACATTCTTATTTTTCTTCTCTGCTCAAACACAATCATAAAGGTTCTCTTTTCTTGTCTTGATGCCTTTTGTCTGCCCTTGGCATTCTGTAATATAATACACAAAGCACACTATAACTTGGCCTCAAGCACCAGGCCAACTCATCAGATACCAAGGCCGGCATCAATGTCAAGGGCTTCTCCCCTCTCACACGCATGCATACTGACTGTCTCCTAGGCACCCCTGAAAGTTGCTGCAGGGACCTCTCAGAAGGGGGACCCCTGTCTCAAAAGCTATTCAGTAGCCAAATCTGAAGGTTCCTGAAGACACAAAATGACTCTTGGTTAAGTTTCTGTGGACTTTCTCTACTCTTCTGTATTACAAGATGTGATCTTTAACTTTGGGGATTAAGGAACCTTTATGAGACAGGAGAGAGTTCAGTTGGTAAAATTCTTGCCTTGCAAGCATGAGTGCCAGCCCCTAAACCTACATTAAAAAAAAAAAATGAGGCTAGCTGGCACATACTTATAATCCCAATGCTACTCAAACAGGTAAATCTTAGCAGACTCACTGACTAGTCATCAACCTAGACAGCTTGGTGAGTGCTGGGCGGCAAAAGACCGTGTCTCGAAATGTAGATACCATCTATGGAGAGACATGTGAGGTTGTCCTGGGGCCTCCACACACAGGTGCTCACTATGCACATGCATGTACACACACACACACACACAATTGAATAAATGAATAAAATTCTTCTTTTATGCTTTTTTTTAAATTTTATTTATTTATTTATTTGCCTTGGTGTTTGCCTGGAACTGGAACTACAGACAGTTGTTAGCTGCCATGTGGGTGCTGGGAATCGAACCCAGGTCCTCTGGAAGAGCAGACGGTGCTCTTAACTGCTGAGCCATCTCTCCAGCCCTCTTCTTTTATGCTTTAATGCATTATTCTTTAGTGCTTCTAAGCCAGATTAGAAAGAAGAAATAAGTGAAGAGAATAAAAGGAGAGGAAGAGAAAGGAAAAGAAAGAGAGAAACAGACAGAGAGGGGGGGATTGGTTTTAAGACAAGATGAAAGCTTTATTTCTAAGAACCTCCAGAATCTTCACAGCTGACAGGGTTGTCCCCAGGACATGCTGGTGGAAACAAATCTGCTTTTCGGAACACAATGTTCATTCCCTCATTGTTTCCATCATTATGAGCAGATATGGGGATGTGATGTCCTGAGCTATATAGTCCTAAAATATATCCCAACAACAAACAAGAGTTCACGCTGTACCATCAGCTATTTTCACCTTGGAAAGCAGGCCCAGGGGAGCCACCACCTGCAATTTATGGTGGAGAAGTGGAGGGTTAGGGCACAAGTCTAGGGCCGGTGGCTGGGCCCAGTGATCTTCTACCACACAGGCAAACAGAAAGTATAAAAAAATCAGTCTGGGCTCCCTGTGGATAAGCATCTTCATACAGCCAGAAGTGTTCAAAGATGATGTAGAACTTTCCAGGAGGGACCAAGCTCCCAGCCCTGGGAATGACCAAGCAAAAGTCCACACACTACCTTCCAGGGATATTGCATAGGCAAGAGGTGGGCAGGCCTTGAGAAGGTCCAGTGGCCTTGAACCAGTGATGAACATTCTACCTCCTTAGGTCTCAGTTCTCACATCTGAAAAATACAAGTGCTAATAGCTCCCAGTAAGAGAATTTTTGTAAGACTTGAATGAGAACACAGATAACACTTATGAAATGATTAACTAGTCTAGGGGACATGACTCTAAACATGCCTTGAGTGATTTTCTTTATTGGTTCATTGAGGTGAGAAGACTGACCCTAAAGGTGGATGGCACCATCCCACAGGACGGGGTCTTGAACTGAATACAAAGGAAAAGGTGAGCTAAGACCCATCTCTCCGTACATGTGTCCCAACTATAAGTGGGCCTGCTGCCTCGTGCTCCTGACACCACATGTTCTTCACTGCTAAGGGCTGCACCCTCAAACTATTGAGTCATGACATCCTCCCTTCCTTAGTGTGGCTTTTCTCAGTATTTTTTCACAAAAGTAAAAAGGTAACCAGTGTACTCATGGTTCGCTAGTAACATGTTTTCTAGCATATCACAGATGATAACTAAAAAAAGAAAAATACTGCTACAGTTATAAACTGTTAACATTCAAGATTTCCCTCAGAAGTCATGTGATCAGCCCCTCCCCACAGCATGATCCACAGTAGCAGCTCTGCTTTCCTCTGCTGCTGGCCTCAGGTGTCCTCTCACCAGCTCTAAGACAGAAATAGCAACAGAGAAGGAGGGCTATTACTCTGCGGAAACGGAATGAAGAAGTGAGATGCTGAACCGTGAGTCAGAAGAGCTGTCCCCAAGGCCCAGTACAAAGAAACCCCAGTTTTACTGCTGCATAACTTCTGCTCATCTGTGTGACGCTACCCTGGCTTGTCACCCCCGGGGAAAGTTCTAGAACAGCACCTGTAAAGTGAAAGTGATATTTTCAGCCCTAACGGCTGCAAAGATTAGAAACTGATTATGTGTCAGCCAGGTAGCAGTGGCCATGGCTGACTGGCAGATTCTGCCTCCTTTGTATACCCCCCTTCTCTTCGGAAAAGAGGTAATGAATGGGTCTGTTCAGGCCCAGCTTACAGACCTGTTGTGAGGATGAAGCAGATCTAAGAAATAAAAAGTGCTGGAGAGGTGGGCTTTGCAGTTAGGAGCACTAACTGCTCTTGAAGAGGACTTTTGCTTGATTCTAGCACCCACACTGTGGCTCAGAACCATCTGTAACTCCAGCTCCAGAGGATTTGGTGCCCTCTGTGGGCATCAGGCATGTACATGGTGCACACATGTGCATGCTCACAAAATACTCACACATAATAAATAAATAAGTAAATAGCTTCACACACATACTGACAAAACACTTATACATAATAAATAAATAAACAAAGCTTTTTCAAAAGAAAAGAGAAAGCATCAAGAACATTTCAACTGTAGAACAAAGCGGGCAGGCAGTCTTAGAGATTTTGCATGTTGCTACTGTGAAATATCTGAGCAAAGCAGCTTAGGGAGAAGGTGCACTCTAGGTCACAGTTCCAAAGGGGCACAGTCTGTCACCCAGGGTGAGCAGGGCAGCAGGAGAGGAAGGTGGGCAGACAGGAAGCAGAAAGAGAACAGGAAGTGAGACTGAGCTACAGAACCTCAAGGCCTGCCCCCAGTGACACACTTCTTCCTGGAAGTCTCCACTTCTTAAAGATCCCACAGTCTTCCCAAACAGTACTTCCTGGGAACCACAAGTCCACAAGTACGAGAGCCTGTAGGGATACTTCACATCCAAACCACAGCATCTGTGTGCTGAGATGTCCCAGAGACTGTGCTGTGCTTTAAAAATTTTACAGGGCAGGAGATAAGGTGTGAGTTAGGCTTTCTATTGCTGTGAAGGGACACCATGACCACTGCAACTCTTATAAAGGCAAGCATGTCATTGAAGCCGTGTATTAGTCAGCTTCTCTAGAGTCACAGAACATATACAATAGATATGCATTTATTGGAATGACTTACAGGCTGCAGTTCAACAATGGCCATCTGTGAATGGAAAGTACAGAACTCTAGCATTGCTCAGTCCCGTGAGTCTGAGTATCTCAGCTGGTCTTCTGTATATGCTGGATTCCCAAAGACAAAGGCTCCAATGCCAGTGAAGAAAAGGACGTGCTGACAAGGTGAGGGCAGGCAGGTGAAGAATGTCCTTATAGAGGCTTCCAGCAGAAGGTGTGGCCCAGATTAAAAGTGTGCCTTCCTGTCTCAAGATCTATATCACAGGCTGGTTTACAGTTCAGAGGTTTGGATTATTATCATTGCAACAGGAAGCACAGCAGGGCATGGGCAGACATGGAGCTGCAGGAAGAATTGAGAGTTCTACATCTGGATTGGCAGGCAGCAGGAAGAGAGAGAGCTTGAGTATTGGAAACCTCAAAGCCCGCCCCCAATGACACACTTCCCCCAATGAGGCCACACCTACACCAACAAGGCCACACCTCCTAATGGTATCACTCCCTGTGGGCCTATGGGAGCCATTTTCCTTTAAACCAAGAAGATGCCTCAATAGATAAAGCACTTGCCACTGTATGAGGACCCGAGTCAGATACCCGGGTATCTGACATAAAACCCAGGCAGACAGGAGGCCACCTACACTCCTAACACAGGGGAAGCAGAGACAGGCAATCTCCAGGGCAAGCCAACTAGCTAGAATTAATAAGACTTGAAATTTAAGTTCAATTGAGAGATTGATTGTACCTCAATAAATAAAATGGAAAGCCACTGAGGAACACACCCAGCATCAGCTTTAGGCCACCACAATCAGATACACACATGTGCATATATATTTCCAGTATACATGCATGTATACTACATCCAGATACACACAAAATCGATATTTGGAGAAATGCCACTATTTTAACAATATTCTCTCACACCACTGATTTCCCTGTTAGCACTTCTTATTTTAGTCAATTTTAGTCAATGCAGCTGTGTCTTTGGCTCAGTGCCTCTCAAAAACATACCCCGTCTGGCAGCATTCATATCACATAGGAGCTTGTTAAGAGTACAAAGCCTCAGTCCTCACCAAACAGTCACTGGAAACCTATATTTTAGCAAGTTTCCAAGAATATTATAAGGGTATCAAAGTTTAAGGAGTATTGTTGGTTCTGATTCTGTGGGGCCTGACTAGGCTACTACTTCTACCTCTACACAGTGCCATATATCAAGGACGCAGCATGGACCATGCAAAACACTGGGCTATTGTATTGGTTGGTTTTAACTGTCAACAATCTACAATCTCCTTAGAAGACAGCATGGCCTGGGGGGGGGTCCTAATTGTTAATTGACATAAGAGGATCCAACCCATTGTGGGTAGCACCATTCCCTAGGCAGAGCCCCAGAGCTGCATAAGAGTGATAGAAATAAACAGGCAGCATGGACTCATTTGTGTGTCTGCTCTTAGCTATGCATGTGATGCTTTAACTTTCTGCCTTGACTTCCTTGCAATTGTGGGCTGCTACCTGAACTGTCAGCTAAGAAGCCCTTTCCTCCCCTAAGTTATGTGTCCTCAGAGTATTGTATCAAAACACAGAAATAAAAGCAGAGAAGCTTTCAGAAGGCTATAGATACGGAGGACACAGTAGACAGAATTCTTGCATTTCTTGGCAGCCATGGTCCAAGGGAATGGCATCCTGTGCAGACACGGGAGAAGGTGGACACAAAATGTGGACTCACATAGTGACTACAGAATGAGCAGTGCAGAGGGAGCCTCCGTGGCTTGAGGCCCTGAGCAGATTGTGTTTAGAAGGGTTAGCAGGGAAGTGAGGAACCACATTCCACAAAAACATGGATAGGAAGTTCCAAGGAACATTGAGGCAGGCATAGCTTACCATAGACAGCTGGTGCAGCTGACCTGTTTGTGCTGTTTAAAGGAGTGACCCACCCAAGATAGAAGGGCAGGACCCAAATAGAACAGACCACAATTAAGGGTACTTCTCTCCCAAAGGTCATAAGCCTCCTCACCTTGTAGAGAGCACTGGGTTATTACTGTCTAATTAGCACGCTTACCTGGCATGTGCAGAGCATGCCTACATCAGGCATTTGATGAGGAGAAAGAAGCTGAGGGGACCGGGACTCATAGAGTTTTTCCACATGACCCAGGGCTGTGTCTAGAGAGAGTTACTGGAGGCTGTGGTCCAGCTCTCCCCTGCCTATATGCCTGGGAAAAGTCCACAGGATTCCCTTCTTAAACATTGCTGTTCTACAGATGGTGAGAGGCCTGGGGAGGGGAAATGACTTGCAAGCCCTACAGTGGGCACTTCTTTATCTATCCCTGTTACAGCTTCCCAGGGATTTGGCTAGCCAGGGTCCAACAAGGTGCTGTGAGTACCTGCATGTCTGGACTGCTGACCATCAGAACCAAAAAGCAACCTATGGGAAAGAAAGGGTGTGTTTGGCTTACATTCTCCTCTCACATTTGGGACAGAAACTCACACAGATGCAGAGGCAAGAACCATGAAAGGGTTGTGCTCAGAGGCTTGCTCAGCCTGCTTTCTTATACACCCACAGTGGACTGGGCCATTCAGTGCCCTGCAGACATACCCACAGGTCAATCTGATAAAAGCAGTTGGGGTGATTCTAGTTTGTGTCAAGTTAACATGACACTAACTAACCAGTGTACCACTGTGGCCGTCCACCCAGCATCCTTACCTTCATTTCTACTTGGCGTCCAAGTCCAGCTTGCTTACTTTCCTTTAAGCAATTTGTCCTGCCTGGAGTCTGTCAACCCTTGTAAGCCTTTTCTTGAAGTCTTAAACACCTTATGTCTATTTCAATGAGCCTTAGGAAGTAGGATGTTCTATGGTCATATATCCCAGCAAGTAATGTTCAGTATTTAGACCCACACAAAAGCAAGATTTCAAACTTGATTTAAAATGCAATCTTTGCAGCCATCCTGCCAGGGCCTGCTACATGTGAATTCCTGCAGATGGAGGTTAGACCCCAGTGAATGCCTTTGTTCTCAAGACGGTCCTTGTTCCTGACAGTGGCTTCTTTGTTGTTAATTATGGTGATAAATTTTAAATGTGTGACATGCCATTTATTACTTCAGCCCCTTCTGCCTGAGCTCCAATAGCACTGAGTGCATTTAAATTCTTCTGCTGCTTTGCCTGGGACAAAGGAGATGAGTAGGAAGTAGAGGTGGAGGCAAGCCCAGATGTCTTACTTGACCAAAGCTTTGCAAGATGGCTCCGAGGGCTTTAGTTCTGGTTGTGTGGGCTTATCCGTGGGATTTTTAGACATCTCCCTATACCAGTCTCTACAATTTCTTGTCCTCCGATCTGAGCATGCATGCAGCAAACACTTAATTAGTCAATCAGCTAAAACTAATGGCCAGAATTTAGATGTACTGAAATGAAGTCATTGCAGACAGGAATCGTCAAAGGCAGTGGGGACGGTCTTGTGTTCATGTAAACAAGACAAGTGAGGGAAAGCCGGGGGGGGGGGGGGGGACACCAAAAGCAAACAGAAAAGCATCTTGGGTTCCTTCCTGCCAGAGACGAGAGGTCTGTAGACTTCTGAGCATCACCTCTCCCTTGGGGAAACATGTTATAAATTCCCTTGCGTCATTAACCAGGACCTTCAAATGAAAAACAACACCAAAACCTTCCAAGGCCTGCTTAGTTTTCAGGATATCTAGGCCTGTCAGATGCCGCTGCTCCTAAACGGGCCTTAGTACCCCTGCTGCTGGCTTCAGGACCTGACTCCCTGCTGAAGATGTGGTGGATCCTTACCAGGTCCACCACACCACCCTCTGCAAAGTCATAGTCAAGGAACTTTCATTTTTAAGATGGAGCACTTGGTGTGTCTCATCTCTGGGCCCCACAGAATCAGACCTGGAGCCATTGGGGGAATCCAAGAGACTCTTAAGAAGACAAGACAACAGCAGGATTGGGTTCAAATCCCAGGCCTTCTCCCTTCCCTTTCTCACCTTGAGACCTTTTTACCGTAATCTTTAAAGTGAAAGCAAAACTACCCACCTCAAGAGACCACCTGAGAAAAAGGTTAAAATAACAGAGATTTACAGGTATAATTAGCAGTGGGCAGGTACCCAGAAACAACTCCTCCAGCCCTCTCTAAATGTCTCTCTGTACCTCAGCCTCCTCATCTGTTACATGTGATGGGTGTTGAAGAACAAGGCTGAGTTAGGTGATATCCCCAAATTCCTGTCATGAGCCACACTCAGGGCCCCTAGGTGCAGTAGAGGCACACACACACACACACACACACACACACACACACACGTTCACCTACTAATAGTATATTAGCACACACTTAGATGAGCACACATATGCTAGCAACACTCTCTCACTTGGTCTCTCCATTTGATTAAGCATCACATTGTTAGGGACACTGATGCCTTCCCCTCTGCAAGAGCCATTAGGTGGGGAGGATGGTGCCCAGCAGAGGGCGCTCCAAGTATAATCTCCAGGCCAAGGTTCCGGGGAAGGCAAGAGGCCAAGGAAATTTCTAGTGGAAAAAAAATAGAGGAAAGATTCCAGGCTTATGAGAACCAGACTTTGAAAAGCAAAACTGCTGAGTTGTCTCCTAAGTTAGAGAAAAAGAACGACACAGCGCATTAGGATTTCCAGGAAACTCGTGGTGCAACAGGCTGACCAAGGGCCAGCAGGAAGACTTGGGGGAGCCTAGCTTAGGCTCTGACGCCCTAGGTGAGGACAATGATGTGTATGTCAGAGCATGGATGTG
This sequence comes from Sigmodon hispidus, assembly GCA_004025045.1. Lineage (NCBI taxonomy): Eukaryota > Metazoa > Chordata > Mammalia > Rodentia > Cricetidae > Sigmodon > Sigmodon hispidus. The sequence goes on from PVIH01008213.1 coordinate 24,020, forward strand.
TGCACATTCATAAGCAGGATGGGAAGACTTGGGGGAGCCTACCTTAGGCTCTGATGCCCTAGATGAGGACAATGATGTGTATGTCAGAGCATGGATGTGCGCACATTCATAAGCAGGATGGGAAGACTTGGGGGAGCCTAGCTTAGGCTCTGATGCCCTAGATGAGGATAATGATGTGTATGTCAGAGCATGGATGTGCGCACATTCATAAGCAGGATGGGAAGACTTGGGGGAGCCTGGCTTAGGCTCTGATGCCCTAGATGAGGACAATGATGTGTATGTCAGAGCATGGATGTGTACACATTCATAAGCAGGATGGGTTATGTGTGTTTATGTGTGCCATGTCTGGACATGTGTATGTGAAACCCCTCCCACACACTATTTATTGAATGATTTCTATAGTCTGCTGGGAACAATAATCAAATATACTAGAATCTCTAAACTCATGGGGCTTAGCAAACTAGCAGGTAATCTCAAATTGGGTGTCTGGGAGGCAGTGTGGGTGCACTGATGGACACTGGTGTTGTCAGAAACCTATATTCTAATCCAGCTACCCATGACCTTGGCAATTCCCTTGAAATTCACTCACCTTAGATGAGAAATGTACATATAAGGCCATATCTTGAGAGATAACATGCCTGTGTCAATTTTCAGTGAGTATAGTCCAAGGCTCTGAATCAACCCAAGCAGACACAAGCTGTGTGTTTTCTCTGGGCTTCTGTTTCCCCTGTGTGAGGCAAAGAAGTCAGAAAGGGTGAGCAAACAGCAGCCTCACTGTCATAATCCAATTGGTTCCCGGTTTTGGATTCTTTGAAGAGCAAAGGCTACTGCCCTGATTCTCAGCCTTTTACACCCAGCCTGTATTCCTGACCCCAAGTCTTGCTTTGTGCTGGGAGTTCATTTAGTTTGAGCTGTAAGAGGAATCCATCAGAGGAAGGTTTGCACACAGCTCCCCACACCCACCCCCCAAAAAAAGGTTTTTAAGTCCACAGTTTAAAAAAGCCAGACTTTTAGTAGAACCTTCCAGCACTCTCTTACCATGATTCCTGGTACCACTGCAAGCCCAAATATGAGACTGGACCCCTAAACATGTAGGTTGTACCCCTTCCCTGGCAGCAGAGCTAGAATAATAAAAGATATGATGAAAAACTTCTCCCACTCTTTTGGGCACATACAGTATAAGGATGGGAGAGCTACTCCCATTTCAGCAAGGTGAGTAGAAACAACTGTCCCAGTTTCTGAGAAGCAGCCCTTCTCACACCTTGTGTGACTTTTGATAGACTGGAGCTCGGGTTAAATAAAACCTAGCTGCTACACACACCTGTGTGGGATGTTTAGTTCACAGGCTCATTTGTGGTTGGAAGACCATCTGGGTCACACTTCTAGTAGCAGCCTGTATAAAAGATGAGGAAGAAGGAAGTGCTGTCCTTCCCCACCCCTCCAGGCTGCTTGCTCTTGCCTTTGCTAATAAGTCCATTCCTTCACTTACATTGGAGCCCGCTCTTTGGGATTCCAGCATACACTGAAGACCAGCTACACTGGACCAGCTGAGAAACCCAGCCTCGTGGACTAAACAACCACTTGATTCTTGGACTTTCCATTGGTAGACAGCCATTGTTGGACCACAGCCCATAAGTCAGTTTAATAAATCCCCTTTCTCTATATAAAGATTCATTCTATCAGTTCTGGTCCTCTACAGCCCTTCCTAATGCTGTGGCCCTTTAACACAGTTCCTTGTGTTTTGGTGACCCCCAACCATAAAACTATTTTCATTGCTACTTCCTAGCCATAATTTTGCTACTGTTATGAATTGTAATGTAGATACCTGTGTTTTCCGATGGTTTTAGGTGACCTCTGTGAAAGGTTGAGAATCACTGCCCTAAAGAACCTGATTAATACATCTATCTTATTTTCCTTCCCCAAGACCATCAGGCTGCACTGCTCTCCCACCAGATGCCAACTGGAGTTGGTTTAGAAGGTGTGCCCCCTTTTGCTGTACCAGCCAATAACCAGGACTGACACACCTGCAGGTGTATAGAGCAGTAAATAGAAGGCAGAAAAACAGACTCATAGTGCAAGACACCCAGGGGGCCAGAAAAGGCATGTCCTGAGCATCTCAGGGTTGTTCTTGCCTGCCAAGCTCTTCCCTGAAAGCCACTGACCTTTCTATGACATCCACATTGCCTTCAGGGCACCTGGTCAACAGCCATCTGGGAACCCCAGGGAGCCAGTGCTTAGAATGCAGAGGACTTCCCCAGTGCTTGGGCAATTTTAAACCTAGAGTATGGATCTGTAGAGAGGGGAAAAAATCACCAAACACAGATTCAGCCTTCTACAAACCCAGACTTTTTTTTTTTTTTTAACGTGTGCTTGCTAGAACATTCTAGCTTTACAACTCCCAAAGGGCGTTAATGTTTTCTGATGATTACATCATCCGTAACTGTTGTTTTCTGAAGTAAAATATTTATTTTTGCCTGTGCATGTATACACACACACACAGACACACAGAGGCATGTGAGTACACACCCACACGTGCACATACTCCACAGCAGCAAGCATGAAGGTAAGGTGACATCTTGTTCAAGCTGGTTCTCCTTTTCCATATGTCAATGCCAGAGATTAAACTCAGTTTGTCAGGCTTGATGGCAAACCTTTGCCTGAGGACCCATTTCATTGGCCCTGAAGTAAACTTTTTACAAGTGGTCTTGTCAGTACTCACGGAGAAGAGAGGATGTCTAAGCATGAGCAATAGCAGCCTCTCCCTTAAGACTGCAGTTCACTTAATCTAATGTACCCATAAACCTTCTTTCTTAAAATTTCATGTGCCCATATATTCCGCTGAAACAGAAAAGAGGAAAAACCTACAAAGAATTTTTTTTTTAATTCCAGTTGTGTATAGCAAGAACAAGAACATCTTAAACTTTAAGCGAACACAAACACATGCTGTGCGGTAGTTTTCCTAGTTTCTCAGAGCTGGTTGGATGTGTCTGACTTGCTGTGAATGGCAGTCGTAAGTAAGTAAACCCCCGAGATGCTGCCTTTGCATTGCAGGGCCTAGGACTTGCTCTCCTGGTTCGCTGTTCTGGTGGCTGCACTCATCTGTTTGATCAAATGTCCAGCTGGAGAGTCAGAGGTCAACAGAGATTGTGCCAGCAGCAACTGGGAAGAAGTGGGCAGGGGTGCCATGGAGGGCTCTTCTGCTCAGTACAGGCAATGAGAACTACTCCTCGCTCTACGTTTTCGGAGAGGGGAGCAGGCAGGACCGAGTCAGATGGCTGTGTTCGGCCCAGGGATTCATTCACTTCCTCCTCCATATTGTCCTGTTCTGAGAGGTTGCCACCAGGGCACCAGGACCTTGTCTGTGTGACCTTTACCTCGGACCCAATGGAGCTGAGTCTTCCCTGTGTCAGACTCCAGAAGAGTCCTGTAATGTGGAAATGTGAGTCACAATGATTCAAGGTCAGCAGCTTGATGAGGAAAGGTCAAGAGTGAAGAAACTAAGAACAGGGATATGGAGTCAGGTGGCCCCACAGTCCCCAACTACCCCCAGTGATGTCAATGTGCAAGGCACCATGGAAGTACAGTTTCCATCCTGTAGCTTTGTCAGTTGACAAGTGAGGAGACTGAGACCCAGAGCAGGAGAATAATGTCAGTTTGGTCCCAGCTTTGTCACTTGGGAAAGAAAAACTCACTTTCTCTCCCCTTTTTTGTAGTGTTTTAGAAACTACACAAAGAAATGAATAAGATGCATTCAAACCCGTGACTGACATTTAATTCAAAGGAGCCACTTGTTCTTGTCACGCTTTTACTGAGGCCACAGACCTGGGTGTGCCCGGCCGCAGTGAGAGGCTGAAGATACTGAGTTCTCCATCATGAATTCCAGGACACTGTGAAGGTGCATCTGTAGGGAGGGAAGGATGAATGTCTGAGGCAGCAGAGGCAGGCCAGCCACAGAGACCTGACCTGAGGACGTCTAATTCCATGCATTATTGCAGATTGTATTCCATGAGGGCAAAGGGAGCAGCTCCCCCACAGCCCCCCCCAGCCTGTCCTGCATAGTCTCTCCTCCCGTCCGCTTTGTGTATTCGGGCTCCTTTCAAGTGTATATAGAAGCAAGATCTTGGAAACTATACAAAGTTTGAAAAACACAGTGTGTTTTATGATTTTTTTAAGGTGTATCAGGATTTTTATTTTAGGTAGTGGCACGTGCCTTTAAGTCCCAACTGTCTGGAGGCAGAGGCAGGTGGATTTCTGAATTCAAGGCTAGCCTTTCTACAGAGTGAGTGCCAGGACAGCCAGGGATACACAGAGAAACCCTGTCTCAACAAAAAGAAATTCTATAAGCTAGGATTGGATAGTTTCTCAGTAAAGTCCTCGCCACACACAGAGACTTGGGTGCCTAAATCCAATCCCCTGAAGCCACATCAAAAGCATTCACCATGGTGCTATGCACGTGTATTCTAGAGCTGGAGGCAAGGAAAAGGCAGATCCCTGGAGTTTGCTCACAGCCAGCATAGCTTAATCTTTGAGACCTAGGTCCCAGTAAGAGATCCTGTCTCTGATAAACAAGATGAACAGCTTGTGGGGGATGAAGCCAAAGCTGACCTCTGATCTCCACCCACAACTGCGCCTGTGCACACAGATATAGAGAGGGACACGGAAAACATCTATAAACTATTGTGTCTTGTGTTACTACTTAAGAAAGTATTCATTTCATTTATGCCTCCCATCACATAAAACAGCTGCATGACTGAGAAATATAAAACAAAACAGAAGATTCCCTGACTGCTGCCAGCTCCTCACTCATTGCCCAGTGTCTGTGCAGATTTGAGTGCAGAGGGGAATGATGACACAATGCTTTTCTCCCCAGCCCCAGGCAGCCAGGACCTCCTCAGTTTTCACCAATTTCCTGCTCTGCACCCTAGAATTAGACCATAAATCTTCCTCTAACAGGCCAGACACTTGGATGCAGTCCTAGGCTATTCATCTATATCCTGTACTCCTAAATACACCGTGACTCACACCCCGTTAATTACCCAGAATCCCCCTTGCCATTCAGTCCTGAACTGCTGCACAGGTGCCTCAAACTCTATGAGGGCTGTGGAGTCCCCTTCAATGTCAAAGCTCTGACTGCTGGGGAGCTGAGACAGACTGAAACCTTTGTGATCTGAAGGAACAGGTGTGTGTGAGGAGAATGAGTGGAGGCACGCATAATCACTTTCTTCTCTATATAATCATGGATAACCTTGAACTTCTGATCCCCTTCACCCATCTGGGGGCTAGGGTTACAAGTGTTTGCCTCTGTGCCCCAGTTCTGATGGTGCTGGGGAGTGAACCCAGGACCTCATCATGCAAGCAAACACCCTACCAGCTAAGTCACACCCCTAAGCCTTAGTCTGCTTCCTACATCCCCCATCACAGCCTCAGCCATAGACCACCAGACCCTAGGCCTGGACCAGAGAGATGATTCCTCTTTTGAAATTTCTTAGAAAAATAAAGCAAGTGTCTTGGGTAGAAGTGAGTGGTCTCCAAAGGTTTATTTCCTTTCTGAAGCAGAAGCCTCTCTGGATTTGGCTTTCAATGTTTGTTCTCTGGCTGTTCCCTGGGTACTTAGTGGTGCTCCGGTGATACCCCCTCTATTTCAAGAGCCCCTCAAATTAAGGTGGGTGACTACAGATGAGTTTTTGGTACTTTCCAAAATTAAACTATTTCCCTTGGTAAGTTTCCAGCATATGAACTCATTAATCTGAAAACAGGATGTGGTACATGAAGCATGAGGTCAGAATGCCTGTTCTTTTCTCTGTACCCTGGCAGAGAGGAGGAGGGTGTGGGAGAGGTGGGACCAGAATGTGGCTTTTACAGGACCCAGGGCCTTCAAAAATGTCACTTCATCAACTGCACTTGAGACTTTTAATACCAGGGACACCGAGAGCTCATAGAATCCTTTACTATTAGAACTGAAAGGTCAAAGCAAGGCTGAGTGGCATAAACCTGTAATCTCAGCACTTGAGAAACTGATGCAGTAAAGTTACCATTCCTAAACCAGTCTAGACTACATAACAAAATCCTGTCTCAAAAAAAAAAAATTACAAGTAGAAGAAAGGAAAATTCTCAGAGCACCTCTGACCATGCTTACACAGGTCATGGAGATTGTGTGGGGGTGGGAGGGGGATAATTCCCTAAGACACAGCACTTGTCTTAAAGTAGATGCTCCCCCTAGAAAGTTGAACCCCACAAGTCTTTATTTCACCAGCCAGCCAGATGCTCAGCCCAGTCCTGCAGCAACAGTTGATTGCTGAAGACGGAATGGGCCTGCCATACGTGGAAGACAGACACATCTCTATGTCCAGAACAAAGCCCAGCAAGGTGACTCATGCTGGAAATATCAGCACTAGGGAAGCTGAGGCTGGACAAGGTTTGGAGTCAGCAGGGCTACACAGCAAGTCCTTGTCTCAAATAATAAATAGATAGACGGATGGATGATTGATAGAAGAGAGAGAGTAATTACCAGTTAGAAGTCAAGTGACACTCTTGAGAAGCCCAATCCAAATTAATCAGATGGAGAATCACGAGCCATTAGAATAGAAACACAGAAAGCACCCTTGTGAGATTGCTGGTTTGAAAAAATACAAGGTTTTTTTTTTGTTTTGTTTTGTTTTGTTTTGTTTTTTATCTTTTAAACTAAACTTGTATCCTGAAACTAAGTTTCCTAACTCTTTTGATTAATACAAACAAATACATAGGGAATAAGCAGCCTTGTGTGTGTGTGTGTGTGTGTGTGTGTGTGTAAAATACTGTTTGTGTACATTGTGAAATGATGTGTGAGTTTAGCTTTACAAGCACTACTTCCCTGCTGAACCCAATTTTGTTAGTGCACAGTGACCTGAGAGCCGAACCGAGCTTGGTGGAGCCTGCAGTATGCTGAGTCTTTGTAATAATCCACTGTTGTAAGTTTCAGACTTGTTGCTTTTCCTGGAGGTATTTCAGACTGGAGCTCGATGCTGCATTCATGTCCCTGTCTTGTTTGTACTGAATACCTCACATGTGCAGAGACTGCAGGAGTCAGCTAGCACACGACCCCAACAGATGCAATCTGGGTCTCAGTTTCCTCTTGGGAGGAGCGCTCGCCCCGCCCCTGGCCAGTCTCAAGAACCAGCGGAGGCCAGCCCTAGCCGCTCGCCCAGGCTCCGCTTCCCTCCGCTTTTGCCTTGCGGGCTAGTCCGGTTCTTCGCACAGAGGACGTTCCTGCCTGCCAGGTGAGAGAAGGCAGCCATGCGTAGGTTGATTAGGGGACACTGGCAGATCCCCTAAGTGCGAGCGTCAGGGCATGGGTTCCTGCTGCAGAATTCGTTGGGGTCCTAGACCCCTCGCACTTCCCGAGAGGTGCCCGTCTGTCACTGCAGCTCTGATCTCATCCTGACATTGATATGGCAGGTTGACAGTCACCTGCCGGAGAAAAGGGGGTCGGGAGAGCAGGGGGCCACAGGCAGCATGCATGCCTAGCCTATGGGTGGCAGGTGCGCCATGGGATCCCCATCTGGGCACTGTCACCAGGGGAAGTGGGTGTGTCCCAGGTGCAGCTCCAAAGACCAGAAGGAGGCTGTCACACTGCTACTCAGAGCATAGAGATTTCCCGTAATGGAAGTGGTAGAGATGGAGCAGAGGAGGTGGGGGTGAGAAAGAGGTAAAAGAGACCCATAAAGAACCAAGGTGGTGCAAGACACTCTGCAGGGTGTCTGAATGAGAGGAAGAAGATGCTGGCTTGTAAGAAGGGCCTCTAGCTTGCTTAGGGTAAGACTGGACAGAAACCAAGGTAGGCTTGGAGCATTTGACAGCCTGCGAGCCTGTAAGAGGGTTGAGTAGGTTCCCTGGGGTTTCTGCAGCTATGTGGACAATCATTTTTAAAATTTCCACTGCAGAGTGAAGAGTAGATATGGAAGAGGAATTTGGGATAAGGGCCATGCTTATTTTAAAGAGCAAGTCTGTGCTTGTGAGCCAGGAGATCTTGAGAAACACACTCAACTTGTCTGCTTTAGGTTCTTCTGCTATAAAGTAAGGGGCCTTCGAAGATTGGAGAGAAATGTTGACGAGATGTTTGTAAAAGTAAGGCTAGAGATGTGGCTCAGTAAGCAAGAACTTGTGCAAGGCTTTGGGTTTGATCCCAGCACAAAGAAAAACAAACTACTCAACACACAGCACTGAAGAGAAGTGCCTGTGGTCTTACCTCTACAGCTGTGTCGGGATATTTTGATGCGGTGGGAAGCAGCTGGCAGATGGGGAATGGGGGGCGGGGATTGGACAAGAGAAAAGTACCCAGAAGCTAGATGGAACAACAAGGTTGGGTGCCTCCTTTGTGTCCCAACAGGAGAAGAAGGGGACGTGTGGAGGTGCAGGGGATTGTTGCTTGGGTTGAGCAGTTAAGGGAATGCCTTTCTGAGAGCGGGAAGTAAGCTGAGCGGCTGGGTGAGGCTCAGCTGAAAGTAGAAGTCTAGAGAGTGCACCAACCTTTGTGCCAACAGCTACTAGATGTTCTGGTACCATCCTAGGGAGATGGACAGCTGTGTTTTAGAGCAGTGGTTGTCAACCTATGGGTCATGACCCCTTTAGAAGTCAAATATCAGAGATCCTACACATCAAATATCTATATTATGATTCATAACAGTAGTAAAATTAGTTATGAAGTAGCAATGAAAATAATTTTATGGTTGGGATCACCACACCATGAGGAACTATATTAAAGGGTCACAGGCTGCAGAAGGCTGAGAACCACTGACCACAGAGTCTAAACTTTCTTGCCCACCTGGGAGGCTCAAAGAAGTTGTGAGACGCATAAACAATGTGTAAATGTAATTTGCCATTTTAGATCCTTTTCCTTGTTGTGAGGAATAAGAAGGGTGTGGTCATCACCACAGTAAAGTTTTTGGAGCATGTCACTTGAACCGAGACCCCTGCCACTTTCACCTACTTGATGATTGGCTATAATTGTCAACTTGTGGAGTCTCAGTGAGAGACTGTCTACACTGGTGGCCTGTGGGCATGCAGGGGGAATGTCATCATTCAGTTAATCAATGTAGGAACACCCAGCCCATTGTGGGTGGCGCCATTCCCTACACAAGAGGTCCTGACCTATGTAAGAGCAGAGAGACTGAAGTGAAGAGCAGGTATCTGTGTACATGTTTCCCTCAGTGCCTGGCTGTGGATGTGATTTGATTAGCTGTTTAGAGTCTTGTCTTGACTTCACCCCAATGATGGATTTTAACCTGGAATTGTAAGCCAAATAAATTTTCTCTCATGTTGCTTTTGCCAGGGTATTTATTACAGCATGAGAAATGAAGCTAGAGCACCCACCATATCATTTGATCACCTTGGCAATTGGGTAAATTACATGTTTTTTATCCCCCCATTTTACAGATACAGAACTGAGGCTCACACATGCTTAAGATTGTGTGGTGAGTTAGGTGTGGTGAGTCTGGCATAGTGGTGACTTATTGGCACATGGTGTCAGACACCTTTACTCCCAGCACTTGGCAGGCAGATCTCTGAGTTTAAGGCCAACCTGGTCTACAGAGTGAATTCTAAGCCAGCCAGGGCTGCATAGTGAGACTCTGTCTCTAAATAAATAAATATTAAAAGACCATGTGCTGGATCCAGGATTCCATTTCAGACTTGCCTGAGCCCAGAGCCTGTGGTTTGAAAGCAACATAAACATCTGCAAACCCTGCAGCAGTATGTTGAGCAGAAAGGTCCGTGGAGGCCACTTTGTCATTTGACAGTCTGAGACATGCTGGGTGCTCTGAGACAGCACCACGCTGCTTTGTTCTCCTCATCCATGGTGGAACAGCATAGAACCTGGCTCAGACCCACTGCTCAACCTTGGGTTGTGTGTCTTCGAGCCTCACACTTTGCCTCATTGAGCTGTCCATGGCTACAGAAGGATTGTAAGGACTGGAGGAAAAGCCTGCCCAGCACACAAGGCTGGCCAGACTTGTATCTTTCCATGTTCACATTTCGTGTACACATGGATCTACAGTCTGCTTGGTGGCTGACAGCAAATCCCCATGAACCTGGAACTTGCATAATGCTTTGTTCTTAACAGGGAAGTGATGGCTCCTGACCAGATACACAGCCACCTATGACTTCCTGAGTGAGGCTTAGGGAAAGGGCTCTTCAGAGTCTGTGGCGTCATGTCTTGTACTTCAAGAGAATGGAGTGCCCTGATCATTGGTCACCATCATGACTGATGCACAGTGCCACAGGTAGGGTGGGGTCATCAGAGACCTTCCTGCTGTCTCTGGTTGCCTCAGTCATAGGGTCCCCAGTCACAAGCCCTAGAGATTGTTGCAATCCATTTTTTTCAAGATAGGGTACCTGAGTGACACTGTAAGAAAGTGGGGTTCACCAAAGTCCATCCAGACACCCTGAAGGACCCAGAACTTGAATTCTGGGCCTGCTTTCAGGACTCTTGGAGTTTCCATCAGAAAGCTGAGCCCCATTGTTCCCAAGAATGCTACATGGCTCAGAGATCCTGGGGATGAGGGGCACAAGACAAGTGGCCTCTCCACCAAGGTGCCCTGGGAAGGAGGTAGAGGAGGCCACTAGCAGTCTGTGGTTCTCGGGCAGGGGAACCGAGACACTGGGAAGTTCTCTTCCTATGACTGTCTCTTGCTCTTTCTCACTTTGAAAAATGTCTGGACACTCCTCAAACTTTTCAGTCTCTGTCCAGGGGATTTTCATAACCACAAAGGGTAATTCCTACTCTGTCCCTGCTGTGACTCAGCTGTGACGTCATACCACACAGCCAGAGAGGAGAAGATAAAGTCACAGAAAGGGTGGTCTAGGCTAGAACCCACTTCTCTCTACACACTCCACAAGTCGGCTCTGTTGCTCTACTCAACAGACCCTCTCTGGCCACCTAAAACCTCAAGATGGCTTCCAGCGGCTCCCGCCCAGCCCCTGATGAAAATGAGTTTCCTTTTGGCTGCCCACCTGCTGCCTGCCAGGACCCATCAGAGCCCAGGGTTCTCTACTGCAGGGCCTGTCTCTCGGAGAAGCTGAGGTGAGGGGCCAAAGAGCCAAGGGCTGGAGGGATGGATTGCCAGGGAGGGACCCCTGATGGGCGGAGATCTGAAGAGAACTGCATGCAAATGCACCTTTCTAGGCTTCTCTTTCCACCGGCCTTTCTTCTCAACACTGCCCCCTGCTGGGGCAGATGGGTCTTAGCCACAGAAAGTTGCCATCCATCATGGAGGCAGAACTTTAGGCACCATTCAGCCACTCCCTACCTGGTTTGAACCTGAGTGTCTCCGAACCTGGACTTCTTGCCTGTGGAGTTGCTTTCTGCCTCACAGAACAGTTACAGGGCTCCATCAATAATGTTCCCCAAACTTCTTACATAAAATGAACATAGGTTCCCTTGGCAAATATCAAACTGTGACAAAACACTATTTTGTTTTGTTAGACTAAGTTAATAGGGGCAAAGATACAACAGGGTGTGTATTTATGCTTAAAGTGTAAATAACTGAGATGTGCCACATCAATGCCAGCATTAACACTCTGCCTTAAGCAGTCGCTGTCCACCTGCTGTGGGCCAACTGCTCCATCCCTGTGTCCTCAGATCAGTGAACATCAGAGCAATGACTACCCTATTGCATGGATGAGAACTGCAAAGCCCCAGAGATAAAGTCACTTGCCTTCTATGATTTTCCTGGAGAAGATAAATGGTCTTGGGCCACAGGCATGGCCTTTCCTTTGGGACCTCACAGTTTAAGAATGTGGGGAAACTGAATCAAGTTTCCTGAATTTTGAACTGAGAAGTTCAAGCTCAGTGACTAGGGAGAGGCTGTGAGAACCTGGTGGGAGGCTGCTGCAATGCAAAGGCCAGGTGGGAGTGGAGACTGCTACTGACTGGGCTTCCGGCCAGCCGGTGCTCTCAGCTCCTCTCCCCCCCCCACCCAAAGAAAGCCTGCAGATTAGGGAGCAGAAGCTGACTAGAGAGGGCAAGGTCTAGCCTGGGCACAGCTGCCCTGCTCTGCATTTGACTTGTTCCCTGGGAGTCAGAAGGACTTACACAGGTGTCCCACACAGCACCTTGGTCCATCTGACACCGATTCCAGGTAGACAGACCCTGAGTCCTTCTTGATCACCTGTCATGGCCAAAAAAAATAAGAGACCAGAACCACATACATGGTACTGTGAAGTTCTATACCCAAACCCCTTACCTAAACCTTTGAGATTGAAAGTACTGGGATTCTGAATTTTTTTAAGTCAGTGAATGGGATAATTTTTCCAGCACAGACCCTGTAACCAGTGCTTGGACTGGTGTTTCTACAGTGAGACATCCATCATCACACTACATGGGTGAGGAACAGCACCATTAGATCAAGAATGTGGGGCTGTGGAAGCAACTCACTGTGCGCTTCTGGAAACAGAAAGTGCCCAGGGTTCCAGGATTATGGTATTCCTTTGAGAGGCAAGATCTGAACTTTGAAGTCTGCCAGGAAAACAGCAACTGATGGCTAGCAGGTGCCAGCAAGGTGTGGTGCCTTACCAGAGAATCTTGTTCATGTTTCCCCAGAGATGGTGAGGATTGGATCTGTCCCAAATGCAGAGCAGATAGCCTCCAACCTGTGAGCCCAGGAGGCCTTTTGGCTCAAGAGAAGGTATGTTAACCTAGGCAGGGAAGATGATCTGGCCATCTCTGGGGACTGTTGAGATGGCTCAGACCATGAGCCCGAGTTTGGTCACTGGAACCCATGTAATAAAAGCTGTGTGCGGTGATGCATGCAATCCCAGGGCTGAAGAGGAGACACGTGGACCCCTGGGCTCACTGGCCAGCTAGCCTGGTCTAACCAGTTCCCAGCTAACCAGAGGCCTTGTCTCCAAAAGAAAGATGGGGGGTAAGTGGGAATGGGAAATGGCAGGCACCTGAGAAACTACTCCTGTGGTTGTTCTTTGGCCTCCACAGAGAGCAGGAAGGAGGGAAGAAGGGAGACAGAGAGAGGGAGGAAGAGAGAGAAATAGAGAGAGAGTGAGAGAAAGACTGAGACTTGCCCAGGTAGAGGCAAAGTGGGTAGTTGCCCATGTGGCCCCTATGGATGCAGATACATCTCTCCTTTTAAAAAAAGATTGATTTATTTATTATGTATACATTATACAGAAGAGGGTACCAGATGTCATCATAGATGGTTGTGAGCCACCATGTGGATGCTGGGAATTGAACTCAGGTCCTCTGGAAGAACAGTCAGTGCTCTTAACCTCTGAGCCATCTCTCCAGCCCACTTCTCTTCTTCTTAAGCCTATAGTGAATTCACTTTCTGAGCAAGGCAGAGACAGGCATTAACAGTGATGGCAGGCTCTGATCCACTTAAAATTGGAACCGCCTCCTAGACCAGGGCTCCACAAACTGGCTCCTGGACCAAATCCAGCCCATCTCCTGATTTTATACACAGCTCCCAGGATAAGAATGATTTATATGTTTTTAAGAATGGAAGAAATTGTATTTAGGAATTCATAAAGCCTCTATAACATGCAAACTCTATGTCCATAACTAAAGTTCTGCTAGTATCTAGTCACCCTTACTCTTACACACTATCTGTGGCTGCTTTCTCCCTACAGTGGTAGAACACTTATAACAGGAACTTCAAAACCCCAAGATATACTCTCCAACCCCTTACTTGAGAAATTCAGCAAGTTCCTGATACAGAGAAGGGCCATTTTTAGGTCATCTCTTGAGTGAGCCAAGCTGTGTGTCCAGGTATAAGAGACACCTTTGGACCTTTGGAAGGGGCCAGAGAGACATGTTTATGCAACAGCCTTGAAATCTGGTCCATCTCTCACCACCAAGCTGAAAGGACCTTTGTAGGATACCTGTGTAGTTCAGAGACTTTCAGGCCCACTAACTCATGACAAAGTGAAAAAGATATAAAAATGGACTCCATGTTCTAAGCTAAATGATCTCCATTTTGAGAGTTGATGTTTACTCTGAGAATGTGATCACTATGCCTTTGTGAGGTGATATGAAAGTAGATAAGAATTTGGGGTAAAATTTTTACTAGATACAGAACAAGGACAACAATCTTTATGTTAATCTCATAACTATGATTCCAAACAAAATTTGTGTGGGTCCAAAAGTCTAACTACATAGGTGTTTCCGCTTGGAATCTGACCTCCTGAATGACACGTGAGGAAGACACACTGTGACTAAAGCCAGAGCTCCTCAGTGGCCAGGGTCTCTGCTTGGTCATTCTCTCGGTCCCCACATGGAGACTAACAAAGCTGCTTTCAGCCAAAGCTCCTTCCAGCATTGGGCAGTGGCCCATGGATCCAGACCTTGGTGTGCAGGCATGGGTTTATGTCCCTGAGTGCATGGGAGGCAAATTTGTTTCTAACCCTGTTTCTCCCTTAGTAAAATGAAGACACTAAGTTGGTTCTAGAAGGTTCTTCTTGGAATCTATGATATCTGAGTCATGGGTCAACAGATGCCAGGGCACTCCTCCCTCCCATTGGCCCAGATGCAGATGGGATTTCACACCTGTCCCCTCCTCTGCACCAATGCCTAGAACTCAGAGTGCAGGCAGTCACAGAGCTCACTGAAGGGCCCTTAGGGGATAGTAAAGATCAAGTTCATTTCCTGGAAGAACTGCTGAGCCTTCCTGTCTGGCTGTCCCTGGACCAACCCCCACATGAGAGCTGACACCTTACCAAGGGCCTCTGTGCCTTGCATGTACAGCACAGAGAATGAGCTCTGTGCTTCCCAAGTCTTGTTTGGCTCTTTCATCTTAGAAAAATTAAAAACCACCACTTATATAAATGTTAGGCAACATGGGCCAGATATACTTTAATGTCACTTAATCTAGCCTCCTTAGTTTTTTTGTTTGCTCGTTTTCATCTTTATCAAGGTAAAACCCAATACAAGCAGGAGGTTTGGGTGTAAGGGGTGCCTGAAGCTAAGTCCTCTTACTTAACCTGTAGTGATGTGTAGGGAAAGCCTTTATGTCTGACTTTAAGGGAAATGTATAGTAAATCCTTTGTGTCTGACTTTCAGAGAAGTGTTGCAGCAAAGCCTTTGCCATGTTTGGGTTGATTAGTAAAGACTGAGAAATGTTTTGAGGCTGTTTAAACCTTGAAGAATTGTTTCTCAGGAGAGTCTGCACTTGGCACTTCTGTGGGAGCTGCACAGACCTTGGTCCTAAGACACTCCTGCAGACCTGGAGTCCTCATGAAGTTGGATTAAGAGACTGAGATTTGTATGAGTTGTCTGCTCTCATGGGCAGCAAGGGCAAGATGACTTTGGTAGTTGGAACTTTTCCCAGCCCCAGTTAACCTTGTATGTGTTTAGATAAGTAACTGGAGTGAGCTTGCTGGCGTCAGGCTTTTCCCAGAAGGCTCCTCTGCTCCTTCAGAAAATGAAGATTTTATGAGCTTCTCTCTCCACTTCGGCACCTATGACCAACAACAAACAATATTAACCCATGTTTTTCTCCTGCTCCGACCTGAGTAGAAGATAAATCAGGAGCTGGGGCTGGAGAAGGGCTGAGCAGATAAGTGTTCCTGCAGTGTAAGCATGAGAACCCATGTTCCAATCCCCAGCACCCCTGTTAAAGGGGAGTGGGGAGCTGGTCTTGACCATGCATGCATGTAACACCAGCGATGTGGAGACAGGAGGATTGCTGGGGCTTGTTGTCACCAGCCTAGCTCTAGGTTCAGTGAGAGACTCTGTCTCAAGGAACTGGGTCTCAAGGTAGAGATCTTGATACATGGTATCTGATATCTTCTGCTCTCCATGTATATCTGAGTGCAAGCACACACATACACATTCAAGCAAAACAAACCAGGAACTAGAAAATAACATTTGATTCTGTTTGCTGAGACCCCTCCACCAAAAAAACCTGTTTTTCTCACATTCTTCCTTTGGAAGTCCAGTAAGAAAGACTGGTTTGTGGCTTGTGATATTGCCATGGCCTTTTCTATACCCCAAATGACAATAGTTGAAGCAGTTAACTTCCAGTGCGTATATGTAGTAGGCTCCTGCCACTTGGGGTTATGTGCTTTCAAAACAGGGAATTTGTGGCACTGTAAAGTGACCCCTCCACATGTGGTGGGTTCTGACTGCTATGGTGACTTCTTTCATTATTTTTGGGGGGAGATTCTAACCATGTCCTTCCCATCTTTTCCCAGTGTCCTCTGTGTTTGTCCTCTCTGGAGTGACTCCCCACCCTACACTCCTAAATGTGACAGTTTGCATCTATAGTCTTAGCACTCCAGTAGCATCCTATTGGTAGCCTTGATTTAGTAATAGGTAATATATAAAGGCCCAAGGCAAAGGAGATGCTGGTACCTGAACCTAAATCATATGGCAAAGCCAGACTCCAACCTTGTGCTCCTAGACTAGTGACATTCCCTCCATTTCAACTTCAAGTGTAAAATAAGCCCCCAAATGCTTTATTCATGACATATAAACCTGGCAGGAGCAGTCATGAATTACGAAGCCTAAAAGACTCTGCAGGCTTCTCATGAAGATGAGGTAAGGAAAGTACCCTAGACTACCTGGATGAGCACAGTATAACCACAGGATCCTCATGGAGAGACAAAGCACAGGCCAGGGTCTGCAGGCAGCTTCCAGAGGAACATGATGCTAACAGCACCCTCAGGTAGAACTTCTGGCCTTCAACTGTGAGGTTATAAGTTTGTAGTGTTAAAGCATTTAGTGTCATCACAGTTCCAAAGGTATTTACAAAAGCTGAACCCTACTTACTTAAATCACTTGCTTATAACGTGTAATCAATCAACCTACAGATCACCCACATGTTCCCCTCCCAGGAATCTATACACAGAGATGTGTGTGCACACAAGGCCCTGGTTCAGCCCCCTGTATCTCATAAACCAAGATTTGTAACAGAAGCTTCTACTCAGCACTGAGGAAATGGAGGCAGGGGGATCAGAAGTTCAGGACTGGCTGGGTGTGATGGTGTGTGACTTTAGTCCCTGAACTTGGGAGACAGAGGCAAGAAGATTTTTGTGAGTTTGGAGTTAGCCTGTTCTACATAGCAAGTTCTAAGCCAGCTAGGGCTACACAGTGAGAGTCTGTATTAATAAATAATAATTTAAAAAGTTACTTCTGTAAGTTTTCTAATGTGTCTATTGTGGTGATATATTGTATATTTAATAAAGTTTGCCTGCAAATCAGACAGAGCCAAGCCACAGATTTAGCCAGCGAGTGGTGAGCCATGCCTTTAATCCCAGCACTCAGGATCCGTGTAGTTGGATTTTGCCTCTCCTCCCAGTACTTGGGAAACACACAGGCCTTTACTCCCAGCACTGGGAAAATTGAACCAGAAAGTGAGATAGCTGGGCAGAGAAAAAAAGATGAGGTGGGAGGGGGCAGGAGTTGAGTCCCTGGACTGCCAACCCCTCTCCTTTTGGCTAAGAACTCAGAGGCATCAGTCTGATGAGAAGTGGCTGTGGCTTGTTCCTCTGTCTCTCTGATCTTTCAGCTTTTCCTCAATATGTGGCTCCAGATTTTTCTCATACCAATTAGGATTCATCCAATCATCTATACTATTTTGCTTTTATTGCCTCACATCCTTGCTGAGATGGCCTTGTCCTGACAAATGGGAAGCAGTGCTCTTTCATTATGGTTCCCACAGACTCCACCTTCAGGTAGCTCTTTGGGGGAAGTATCTTTTCAGCATTCTGAACCTGAAGAGTGAGGGCTGGCTGAAGAGCTGTGTTGTGCTGTGCCAAATGACAGCAGAACCCTGGCCCTCTTTCTGTAGGATGATTATAGAAGGCCAAGACCCCAAAGGTGGAACAATATCAGCCAGGTAGAAGGAACAGAGCAGTCAACTCACATTCCTGGCCAGTTCTTCCTTTGTTGGCTTTTGTTTCTTTCAGTGAGCCCTTGGGGTGGTCCCTGGGATGTCTCCCAAAATCCAGTGACACAGTAATTATTTCCAGGTTCAACTTGAGGTAGCTGAGAATGAAGTCATGTGTCCCTTTGCAGGTGTTGGCTGCTCCTTCAAGGTACGTAACTGCGTATCAAATCTGTCCATGGTGCCATCCCCTGTGTCTCTCCCTCTCCAAACCCTCTCAAAACACTAAGTACTCCTCTGGTGTCTCATGCTAATGAGTTACCAAGCAACATATTCAGCTATTAAGTCATTGTTGTACTATGGGAAGTTCTTCTTAATGCCTCACCTAAGTCCTTGTTTAACATCCCTTATGTGTGTCCCCACACCCCTCTCCATGGTCCTGAATTGTCGTTATACTCAAGGACAGGACAAAATGGTCACGCTAGAGCCTGGGATGCATTAGCTGTGTGGAGGTATCTAAGGACTATCTTCCTGTGCACGGCTATTCTCCCAGCCTTCCCCAAACAGACAGCCATTTCCCTTTCCTGGGGTAATAGATTTGTCTGACTGGTGGCCTTTGACGCCACGTCTCTTGGCTGGTCCCCAGGGTTTCCCTCCACTGTGCTGTTCACTGTGACTCCCACTCTCTCATCAGGGCAGCCCACAGTCCCTGCAGGAGCATGAGGCCACCTCGCAGACCTCCCACCTGCACCTGTTGCTGGGGGTCCTAAAGGAGTGGAAATCCTTGCCAGGCTCCAACCTGGGCTCCATGCCTGTGGCACTGGAGCAGAACCTGTCGGAGCTGCAGCTTCAGCCAGCTGAAGCGACTGGGGACCTGGAGATAGATTGCTACCGGGCGCCTTGCTGTGAGAGCCAGGATGAACAGGCCCTTTGGCACCTGCTGAAAGAGAAGCAGTTGGCTCAGCTAGAGGAGAAGCTGCGAGTGTTTGAGAACATCGTTGCTGTCCTCAACAAGGAGGTAGAAGCTTCCCACCTGGCACTGGCTGCCTCCATCCACCAGAGCCAGCTGGACCGAGAACACATCCTGAGCTTGGAGCAGAGGGTGAGTGGGATGGGCATGTGCTCTTGGGATCAGCTCAGAGAGCCCCATGTCATCCACCCTTCCAGTCACTCTGCCAGTGCCATCCTAGCCCAGATCCCCCTTTGTCTCAGGACCTACTAGGAAGACCCTGAATTAGAAAGAAGCTTGGGGGAAAGCCAGGCTATCCAGAGCTTCAGGTCTTCTGTTCAGAACTGGCCCTGAACACCTCCTCCACCAGCTCCCTCCACTCAGTACACTGCTGGGAAGTTTCATTGTTACAAAGTTCCTTCTTTCGTAAAACTGTGTTTTCTTTGTATTGTTCCGGGCTAACCTTCAGGGCTCACAGAGAAACCTGCTGTCTTGTCCCCACAGCTGCTTTCTAGAGCAGACAGTCAGTGCTCACATCCTAAGACTTTTTTCCTTCATCTGCTCTTGAGGGCATAGTGGGCCATGATGTTCTCATATGCTCAGCTTCAGTCTCTATGAGAGTCTACATGCAGAGCATAATCCCAGACTGACAAGCCCAAACTTCTCAGTCCACCTCTGCTATCCCAGAGATTAGGCTTTTCCTGATGTACCCAGTCACCACGCTCCTATTACTTTTTTTAAAAGAGAAACATCATTTTACTGTCTCACACTTAGCTGGGCCTGCTGTTAGTTCCATAGCTACCACACCCTGCCAACTGGGTCCCACCATTCACCTTCTCTCTCACAACCAGAGTTTATGCTTTCAGATTTCACTGGGCAAACTTATTAGCAGGGGTAGGTACTGGGCTCAAATGGTCAGGCTGCTCCTTGGCTTATACTACTTACACCCTCACCCCCACCCACCCTGTTGTAAAGTGGGCTCTCTGAAGGCAGCAAGGGTCCCCATCTCACCAACAGTCTTCTGGCTCCACTTCTGCAGCCGAACTATTCAACGTGTAGACATAGAAAGGAAGAGAGCCGCCCTGGGGAGACAGCCTAAACAGTAGGAGAAAGTTATTGGAAGGCTGTGAAAGCTAGCCAGCTAGGAGAGTGACGGGGCTTGACAGGGAGAGGCATGTGGGCGGGGCTCCTACCCATTGACTAGAAGAGTTGGCCAGGGAAGCAAGAAGACAAGGGGACCCAAGCATGGCGCAGGCACAAGCACTGGATGATGCTTGGTCAAGAAAGCCTCTCTGAGGTGATATAGCCCTGTGCCCCACTACCCCCACCTGTCCCCTAGCTGGGTGCTGGAACCTCTGACTGACCAGCCTTCCCTGCAGGTAGTGGAGTTGCAGCAGACCCTGGCCCAAAAAGATCAGGTCCTGGGCAAGCTTGAGCAGAGCCTGCGACTCATGGAGGAGGCCTCCTTCGATGGTACTTTCCTGTGGAAGATCACCAATGTCAGCAGGCGGTGCCATGAGTCAGCGTGTGGCAGGACTGTCAGCCTCTTCTCTCCAGGTAACTCCTTGTGGGCACAGAGACTGTAAGAGAGACAGGTCCTGGGGGGCCTAGGAGACATAAATGGAGAACAGCCATACTGAGTGAGGCTGGGGCCCCTGCCAGTGATTAGAGGGAGACACTGGGCAGCACCAGCCCTTTCTTCTCCCTGGATGTAAACTCTGGGATAAGGAGGGAGCTGGACAGTGAATGTGGTACAGACAGTGTCACTCTCAAGCCAGCTATCTGCAGCAGGAGGCGGAGGACCGAGTCAGGCCTGGGGATCTGTGTGCATTGGGAAGACCTTGGGCATTGGTGAAATGGGCGTCTCTTCCTTGTATCCAAGTTCCTTGCTGAGCATAGTGACTCACAGAGAGTGACCTGGTAGCACAAAATGCTTGTGTGTGTGTGTGTGTGTGTGTGTGTGTGTGTGTGTGTGTGTGTATGGTATACTTATAATATTTACATACAGCTCTGGGTCTGTTTAAGCCACATATGCCAGGACCAGGCCATTCCTGGATGTGACTTCTGAGAGCCTTGCCAAGTGCTTGTTCTCATAGCCTTGGTTTATAGGCTAATTAAGGCCAACCCTAACCCTAACCCCAGCAGGGGAACCACTTAGAGCTGAGTGTGAGCTCTGCTCAAGGATGTACCAGCAGAGAGAGAGCCACACAGGCCCCCATGCTTGAAACCAGGGATGACTTGCCTCGTGGGGCCATTTCCAATAGTTGATAGCAAAACCAAACAGTTCCCTTCTCACACTAGCCTCTAGGGTGGGCTCAAGCTTTGCCCAACAGAGAAAATCAATGCCAAGGTCTGGGAAGCCTAGCCTTTAACCCTAATCCTGCCCCAGCACATAAAGCAATGCCCAGCCACCTCCCCTTCCTGGGCTCAGTCTCTAGTTACTTGAGGGTTGGTTAAAATGGTGGCTACCATGTTTAACTGTAAGGCAGGCAGCATGGCACCCCAGAGAAGTGTTAAAACCAACCCCACTGCTGAATCAGAACCATAGAGTGTGGAGCCTTCCCAGAAGGCCAAGTGCCAACCCCTGGGCTAGGCAGCCTCCAGAGCATGGCCTTCCTTGACACTCTCCTAGAGAAGAGGGCTGTGCCCCCAAACCCCACTCTCCTCAGCTCCCTGCCTTCTGCCCTGGGCTGACCCTGGCTCCGCCTTTCAGCTTTCTACACTGCCAAGTATGGTTACAAGCTGTGTCTGCGGCTGTACCTGAATGGTGATGGCTCAGGTAAGAAGACCCACCTGTCCCTGTTCATCGTCATCATGAGAGGAGAGTATGATGCTCTGCTGCCCTGGCCATTCCGAAACAAGGTATGGGCCCAGGAGAAAATGGTTGGGGGAGGATGTGGTAACCTGGACCCTAGTGCTGGCTTTATCTATGAACCTGAGGCCTGGGAAAGTCTCCTGTGCCTACTGTAATCAATTTCCTTGTATACAATGAAACTGAGTGCAAATTCAATGGCCAAGGCTCCCACCCTCTGAGCAGAACAGGGTCTGCAGAGTCTGGAAGAAAACTCCCTGGAGGGGGATAAAAACCCAAGCACCGGGCTTTTTAAAGCCCTTCCCAGGAACTCTAATGTCACCAAGTTTAAGAAAAGCTTCAGTGGGTGATGGGAAGCAGTGTGTTTCCAGGATACATTCAAGGGCCTGTGCCAGAGCAGGGCTTGTACCATCTTCGGTGATGGCAGGGAGGTACATGATCTGCTCCCGTGAGAGAGGTCCAGTCCCCAGTCTGCCCTGGCTACTCTGCCTGGCAGCAGAAGATCTCAGCCAAAGTTGACACATCACCATGCAGGGGCCAGTGACCTGCATCCCTGTCAGTGCACCCTAGTTTCAGCAACAGGTTAAACTATGACATCAGAACCCCCACTGCTGTGGCACAGGGATATGGCTTAAATGATGAATCCAATTCCCCAGAATCCACACCCAAAACCAGGTGTGGGTACCTGCCATCCCAGAACTGGGAAGGGGGGCTGTGAGGACCCCTGGGGCTTGCTATCCAGCCAGTGTAGCTTAACCAGTCACCTCCAAGTCTGTATTATTAATAATAATAATAATAATAATAATAATAATAATGTGAAGAGCAATTGAGGAAGCTACCTAATGGTGACCTCTGAGTTTACACACACACAAGTCCCACTGTGTGACACAGTGATCTGCCTCCTCTCAATGTGGAACATGGTATCTCCTATCCATGGTCAGAGGTACAGCCCAAGCACTGGGTATGGAGCCCTCTGAACCCAAACCCTGGACCTCCATGAGAACCAAGGCTGTTCCCTGAGACCTGACCCTCCACCTCCCTTACCCTGCAGGTCACCTTTATGCTACTTGACCAGAACAACCGTGAGCATGCCATTGATGCCTTCAGGCCTGACCTTAGCTCAGCTTCCTTTCAGCGGCCACAGAGTGAGACCAACGTGGCCAGCGGCTGTCCACTCTTCTTCCCCCTCAGCAAGCTGCAGTCGCCCAAGCATGCCTACGTAAAGGACGACACAATGTTCCTCAAGTGCATTGTGGACACCAGTGCTTAGGGATGAGGGATGTCTCCTGAGGAAAACCAACTCAGTCTGGCAGATTTGGCTAGATAGGCCTCCAGGCCTTGTCCTTGGAGCCCACAGTCCAAGACAAGGATGGCTGCAGCTGGCATGGTCAGAGTGCCACAGCAGCTTAACTGTGACTGATGTGAGGGTAGGAGGGTGGGGCTGTGCCTGAGAGACAGTGAAGAAGGCAAAAGTTCTCTCCTCAGACGGACTACACAAAAGCAGGAGACCCACACACCAGTGAGCCAGGATGCCAACAGGTCCTGAATGTTAAGACCAACTTAAAACTGGCTTGAAGTATGGATGCTAAGCCAAGGCCTAAGCAAAGGAACACTCCTACTAGAAAGGTCTCTGTAGGGTGGTGGAAACTGGAAGCATGCGCAGTCTTTCTGTTCAGATTCAGAACTAGGACCACAGGGCAGAAGGGTCAGACGCCAGTGTGAATTTGACCTATCCTAGACTGAGTTTGTGTGTTAACTGATAAATCCAGAAGCTGGACCAGGAAAGGCTTCCAGGTTGGGTTTGGAGACCTTGGATGCTTTACAGACAAAACAAACAACAAAAGCCTTGAGTCTTATGCTTCCCATCCCTGGTAAGGCTGCACCCACAAAGGACTCTGGAGAAATACCCATATCCCTTCCAGCTCCCCACTCACCTAAAACTAACAGCCCAGTGTCCCAAAGATAGGAGCACACCCAGGCCAAGTAAAGACCTTGCCATGCAAATCAGGAGCTGGTGTCCAACATACAGCACCTTCATGGCTGCTCACAGAGCGCCCAGCCAAAGGGCACTGCTGCACTACTAACCTCCCCCATTCCTCCATCCAAGCATCGTCCGTCCGTCCTTCCCATCCCCTTCCCTCCTCTCTCTCTCTCAGTTAGCCCAGACTGGTTTTAAACTCACTCTACAGTCAAGAATGACTTTGAATTCTCCTGCCTGTAGCTCGATAGTGTTGGGGTTATCAACTTGTGTCCCCTGTCTGGTTCCAGGAGGTGCTGGAGACCAGGGCTTCCTGCACAACAGAAAAGCACTCTGCTCAGCTACATCCCTGCACCTTTAATGGCTCACTTCTGAGACAAGGTTTTTTTTTTTTTTTTTTAACTTTATTTATTTACTTATTTATTTGCCTTGGTGTTTGCCTGGAACTGGAACTACAGACAGTTGTTAGCTGCCATGTGGGTGCTGGGAATCGAACCCGGGTCCTCTGGAAGAGCAGATGGTGCTCTTAACCGCTGAGCCATCTCTCCAGCCCCAATGGCTCACTTCTGATGAGAAAAGATGCCCTCACACAGTGTAAGAGGCACTGTGCTTCCAGCAAAGCATTATGGGCTGCTGTGTGTATCATCTGTGCCTAAACCCTGCTGGGGAAATAGTGAGACATGCAACCCACTCTCCTGAATCTCCTAGTTCACTGGGAGAAAGCAGCATAACTGTGGAACATTACCACTAAAAGTAGAATGATGGAAAAGCATAGAATCCACTGGACAAATCAGAGAGGGCTTCACAGAAAAAGTGAGCTTTAAACCAGCCTGAAATACGTTAAAAGAGAGACGATCTGGGTGTGGAGGAGAGAACAGCCTGGAAGGATAGGACACATCTTGGCTACA
This sequence comes from Sigmodon hispidus, assembly GCA_004025045.1. Classification (NCBI taxonomy): domain Eukaryota; kingdom Metazoa; phylum Chordata; class Mammalia; order Rodentia; family Cricetidae; genus Sigmodon; species Sigmodon hispidus. Next base: position 48,477 of record PVIH01008213.1, read on the forward strand.
AACTGGGCTGGGTAACCAAAGGCTAGAGGGGAAGGTAGAAAGGCTGAGTCAGCCAACTGGCCAGAACACAGAAAACATCAAATGCTTGAGCTCTGCACACCTGCAGGGCCCTCTTGGCAGAGAATGAGATAATGGTTTAAATAGATCATTTATCTTGCAGAGAAACCTTGTGCTTATCTCTTCCTGGTGATTCTGAGGTCAGGGGAGGCAGAGTGCTGGCTAATCCGGTTTCACTGGATCCTCACAACCCCCACAGAGGTGCATAGGTTTATGCCTATTTACAGATGGGAAGCTGGGCAGAACAACCAGGGCTGGAAAGCTGGCACTGCAAGCTAGGTGTCCAGTCCCTCCCTCCCAGCAGGTTTCCTTCCAGTAACCCCCCCAGCCATCACAAGGCTGTGTCTTTATCAGTCCTTGGAGGGTCTTCACAGAGCCTGAGGGTCAACCCTACAGGATAATGCCAGCCCCACAGTAGCCCAGGAAGCAAGCAGTTGGCCCTGACAACATTTTCTCAGAGACTACATGTCATGTCCACAGTGACTCACAAAGAGTGATGAAAAATGGGAACACCTGTGATTTATGCCCTTAACCTGGAGGTTCTAGACCTCATCTGGGAAACACTCAAAGAAAAGCTATAAAAGTAGCCCTGGGCAGAAAGAAAAGTCGCTATGATTGGAGAGCACTGCTGGAAATATTTTAATAAGTTTTCTTGCTTTTTGAAAACAGTATTTTACAGATGAAGAGACAAACTCAGAGACGTCAGATAATTTTCTCAAAGGCAAACAGACAACAGGCAGATCTCTGCCTCCATGGTCAGAGCTTGCTGTTCACGGGTACCCTCCTAGGGACTGGGGTGAATGGTGGGGACTCAAATGGAAAATGGCATGTCTCCCTCTCCAGTAGAGGTAAGACATCTGGCTTGCAGCATTCTGCCTTTGGGGGGAGGCTTCTTGGGTGGGATCCCCAAATGACCCTGTGCCAGGAGCTGGATTTCATTGCCTCCACATCTGGGGCATGCATGTGGCACAGATGGAATTAATGGGACATATCAGAAGGAGCTAGATAATACAGTCACCTGGGTCATTCTGTAGGGTCCTTTCCTCAAGCCCCACCTGTCTCAAAGTACTTTCCTCCTGGGAATGTCCAAGAGATGCAACACTAACTTATCTGGCCAGATCCCACCAAAGAGCAATAGCAAGATCCGGAGTGGGGCAGGCGCTGGGCCAGACTTTCTACCAAGTTAGTAGCTTTTCTTTCCCTCTCTGATGGACAGGGAGGTCAACTGAGCCATTTTCCCATCCTGCCTATGGCCCTCACCTCCCACAAGCCAATGGAGTAATTTGATCCATTCCTCCCAGCAACAAAGACTGTACTCTCGCAGAATTAGCAGAGGTGCCCCACCCGCTTCCCTCTCTCTCTCTGTCTCTGTCTCTCTCTCTCTCATGTGTATGTGTATATGTGTGTGTACCTGTGTAAGTATGTGAAGGTACTTGCAGGAGAATGTTCATGCACGTATGTGCATGCGTGGAGGCCAGAGGTCAAACTTGAGTGTTGTTCCTTGGGTCACCTTGTTTTTTGAGACAGGGGTCTCTCATGTGACCTGGAGCTTACAGATTCAGTTAGGCTACCTAGCAACAAGCCCTGGGAATCCATCTGTCAATTTTTCTGCAGGGTTAGGATTTCAAGTGTGCACCAACACCAACACGGATGGCTTTTTGTGTAGTGGCCAGGGACTGAACTCTGGTCCTTGTGCTTGTCAGCAAGCACTTTGCCAATGGAACCATCTTCCAGGCAGCTCCCTTTGCAGAGGTTTTAGGGAAAGAGATTGGAGGCATTGAGGGGCCCACTCAGAGAAGCATCTCCTCCAAAAAGGGCTGAGCCACTGTAGGCGTAGGCCTTCTGTCCATGGCCTCTCTTCCTGGTATACCGAGGAACATTCTGGATCACTCTGAGTAGAAGTCTCTTGTGCACAAATCTCATCTTTCCATACTCTCACCGTCAAGCACAGCTCCGTCTCTGGAGAAGTCCCCAGCCCAGCAGTGAGGTGGCATCTCCTTAAGACATGAAGTCCTATGCCATTATCCTGGGAAGTTCAGGCCCCATGCATACTTGTAATGTGGAGGTAATAAGGACAACCCAAGACAAGCCCTCAGAGCATGTGGTATGCAGTTTTCTTCTGCTATAGATTAGGACAGTCTCTGGCTGTCTCTAGGCTTGCTCTTCCACCATGTGAGTGGAATAGACTCAGACCTCAAGGGCCAACCTTATCAGAAACTTGTTTGCATTCTGCCTTAGTTACTTCATTAAATAAGGCCACTAAGCCCTATGAGGTGGTCTACTGAGCACCCACCACACATTGCCAGAACTCAGGTCTCCTATTCACACACACACACACACACACACACACACACACACACACACACAACGATAATCTCTTCACTTTCTGTTGCTAGCATCCCTGTCTGCACAGGTTATCAGTTTCACAGGGAAGACAAGTATAGTCTTGTCTGGATATGAAGTAACTTGCCCCGTGGCTCACAGTTAGGTGTGACTGAGCTCTGGCCTCAGCAGGGGTCTGATTACCCCTCACCACCACCCCCAGCACACCACCCCCTGAGCTACCCTATACTCAGGTTACTAATGGTGGTTACTAATACATGTGGGTATAAAATGTAAAGCGATAAGACAGCCCTCCATGTGTTCAGACCCCGACATGGGAATATCTTTATTTGAGGGAGTATTTTGGATTACCCAGGGGCCCAAGGTCATCACCAAGGAGATTATAAGGAGAATCAGAAGAGCCCAAGGCAGAAAGAAGATAAAAATAACAGAAACAGGTGACAATAGAAACTTTAATTAGGTGGATGTACTGTGACATGGAGAAAGAGGCACCAAGCCTATGTGCGGCACAAGAGACACCATTCCCTAGGGCCTGACCCTGTAAGCCTGGCTCCAGGCTTCTAGCCTTGGGTCCGGAGGATAGTGTAGCTTTGAGCCACTGCGTTTGTGATCACGTGTTCCAGCAGCCACAGGAAATTGAATTGGGGCTGCATCAGTTGGGAAGGGCTGAAAACCTACCATGTAGACTTATGGTGAAGAGGGAATTGTTCGTATTTCATTGACATTTTATGTGGCTGACATGCTAAGTGATTTCAACATTTTGGATAGATTAGATTTCTAGGAAACTTAGAAACACATCCGTAGTCCACACAAGCTTGACACCCAACCATACTAAAGGACTCTTTCCATCACCTTAGCCAGAAGGAACAGGCCCTACCCTCCCCATGTGCCCTGTGGCCAGCTCTGTGGAGCTGAAGATGGGGATTCCCCTACACAAACACATGCCCTTCAAGTGGGGAGTCCTGGCGGTGAGTGAATGTACCCACCCACACTTTCCCCACCCCCATCCGCCTCTGGGCCAGCCCGGTGTCCCTGTAAGACGTGACGGTTATTTTTAGCTCTCACTGGCTCAGTACAGCTGGCTCTGAATGAAGCTTTACTGGGTGTAATCCAGTCCCAACTGCCAGCTCCTTGCCAATAGGGGTCATAAGAGAGGTCAATTCAATGGTTCTGGGGCCTCCTTTTGGGGCCTGTGAGCAAGCTCCCAACCTCATTAGCAAGGGTAAGGGCCATAGTCCATGTTTTTAGAGGCTTTGGGGGTGGCAGAGCTGGGTCTTCAAGGGAAGCCATCTAACTGGAGCCTTCCTCCAGCAGCATGACACTTGGCAGGGCTGAAGCGTAGGTCTGCCCACCAATGTCAGCTGCTTTGGGGTCTCACACAAGCTTCTCCAGGGGCAGAGAGATGAACATTTTGTGCCCTGGAAAATCTTTTTGTTTTGATTTTTTTTCAGTGATGGGCTTGAACCCAGGGCCCCTGGTGTACTAAGTATTTGCCCTACCACACCCTCAGCCCTAGGAGAGTATTCTAAGCAAGATAAGAGCTAACAGGCAGCATGGAGGCCTGAGTGCAAACGCTCTTACTTGCTGAACCATTTCACTGGCCCAGGGCAAGCATGCCATATGCAAGCATACTTGCAAGTATGCAAATATGCTCCTGAGTGGTTCTTCTCTGTAAAATGGGGTTATAGATGTGCTCCCTTACAGGTGAAATAATTCTACATAAAGTTCTCAGCCCCAGGGCCCACTCAGGAAACAATCATCTAGTCATTGCCACTACCTTGCTGGACCCTCCCAAGCACCAGTGGGCAGAACAGAACACAGGCAGTAAAAATTACGTTTGTTTTTGTGCTGGGGACTGAATCCAGGGGTCTCATGTGTGCTGAGTACATGTTTACTACCAAGCAACACTCCCAGCCTCTGGGTAAACATCCATCGGCTGATAAAACCTGTAAACTGAAGTCCATGCTGTTTAGGGAATGTGGACAAGATTCACATACCAGGAAGCTGTGAAAGAAATGCAGGCTGCTGTTGTGCTCAGACCAGCCCCATCTTAAAGCCTCCCTCAGCACAGCACTGCCTGGCCCTAGGTGAGGCCTCCCTCAGCACAGCACTGCCTGGCCCTAGGTGAGGCCTCCCTCAGCACAGCACTGCCTGGCCCTAGGTGAGGCCTCCCTCAGCACAGCACTGCCTGGCCCTAGGTGAAGCCTCCCTCAGCACAGCACTGCCTGGCCCTAGGTGAGGCCTCCGGCCTCCAGCTGGCTGCCTCTCTTGTCTCTTGCACATCACATTAGGAGGTGACAGTTTCACCCATGCCCTGGTTAATTCAGTGGATCAACCAGGCCTTCTCCAGTTATTCAGTAATTATCAGGTGTGACTGGAAAGGGATTTTGTGGGTGTAATTACCGCTTATAATTGGTCGGTTTTAATTAAAGGATTAGCCTAGTTGATCTGTTAGCAGGTGCTAGGAACCAAGCTGAGATTTCCCTGAAGAAGAAAGTCAACTAGTGAGGGGAGCAGCCGCTGGCCCTGCCTACTGCCTGCCTGTGGGTTATACGGACTGGCGGCAGCAGCAGACCCCTCAATCAAGACAGTTCTTTGCAATAAGTCAACCCTAATAATTCAGTCTAGAAGATTATTTTACCCTCACACACTACAATTTCTAAGTGTGAATTTGTTTTTAATGTACAAAATAAATCATAATTCAAAAAAGTTCTAGTCTTTACACTAAGTAAACTGGTCTTCAACAAAGCCATTCAAATAATTATATTAAGGTACCATTTAGCTTATCACATAAACACATGCTGATATCACATTTTCTAAAACCCTGGATGGTGGGAGCAGAGGAAAACTTAATGCTGGCGTCTATGCTTTGTTTCCTTAAGGGGCCAGTTCCTAGCCATCTGCATCTTGGTTACTACTGGAGCTCTAAGGAAGAAAATCATTCAGGTCAGAGCAGATGGAGTGGAAGGGCTCCCTCCCTCCTTATATTACTGTAGAATGCACACTGAGTTAAAAGTCCTTGCTGTGTGGCCTTGGAGCAGTCACATTGCCAACTCTGAACTCCACTTAGGTCTTAGACAAAGTTGGAGAGAAGAGCCCTGAGCCATGAGGTAGTAGGGTTGCTCTGGCCTTTAAAGTGAGTATAAAGGTCCTTGGATGTTAGCTGAATCAGAGGTGAGAGGCTGGCTGAAGAGGAGGAAGTATCAAGGCTTCTCCTATTGAGCATTTATTTGAAATTCATCCATTGCATCCTCCTGATGCCTTCTGGGAGCCCTGCCCAAAGCTAATGCCAGTGCTTAGGGTGTATAAGTGGAATAAATGCACCTTCCTGCAGCCAGAGGTGCACCAGCAGCTAGGAGGTAGGAAGACTTAGTAGCTAGACCCATCAGCCAGTGCCCCTACACCCTACAACGGGAAATACATTCCAAACAAATCCATCAGACCCCCAGGCTCCTGTAGTGCCTGTTGCTGGGGTAGGACACATGGTGGCCAGTAACTTCTTCCACTAAGCCAGGCCAGGGCCCAGCTGCTCCTAGGTCAGACCACTTCTTGAGAGATGATCTGGAGACAAGGGGCCAGGTGGCCTGTGACAGCATGTCTCAAGGATCTGTGGCTCTGTTAAAGAAATGTAACTGGAGCCTCCTCCCCAAAGCACAATGCAAAGGTAAGCCCTGCAGCTTTATTGCTGCCTTTCTAATTCCACCATTTCTTCTCCATTGAAGAGGCTGGGGCCAGTGGCTTCTGGATTTATACTTTTAATTACAAGATGATCTCCAGGATAGGCACAGACTTAGAATTTAAACATGTAAACTATTGTTTAAATGACTTCTAATTCCAATGTCTAAGAATAGATGAAATTGGTCACCTGCCTCAGGAAATCAGATGAGCTTGAGAAGTTATATTAGAAGTTGTGGAATTGGTTCAATTTGAAAAATAAAAATTTTGTGTCTGTGTGCCTGTCCATGTGTCCATATGGAGGAGATTCAATTTTCGACTTAATATTGACTTCAATCTTAGCTCTTTTTTAAAATTTCACATTCAGACATGTAAGTGTTTAAGTTTGTATATTTTTTCAAAGTCTTTAATAAAGCTACCCAGACCTTGGAGAGTGCAGGGTCATCCAAAGGTTGACATTCGGGAGCCAGCATTAACTTTCACACCAGGGACCCTTTCTGTCCTTTCTCCCTGTAGCTAGGGTCTTGTCATGGGGTTGGGACTGTCACATAATGGAGAGTGGTAGCTGGTCTGAGAAATGAGCAGGAAGGCATTGCTTAGCACCCTCTGTCTCTGCCAGGCAGGGTGCATGATGGCCTGCTGCTATACAAATGGTCGATGTTCACAAACTAAAATTCACTGAGATGTCCAGTGCTCCCAACCCTGGCTGTGCATCTGCCTTCCCACAGGTTGTCACAAAAAGTGCCAAGCCTCCCTTCAGTGGTTTCATGGGGTGGAGAATTTGTATTAGTGTCAGGCTCCAGGTTGATGGAGATACTTTTACCTCTGGAATGCCCTACACAACAGTGCCTCCCCATAGATGATTGGCACTTAGGCTGTCTCTGAGTTTACCACAGGCCACTGCTCATCAGGATGACTGATGAGTTTCCTTGCCTTAGCAGTGCTAGAGAGTTGGACTTTTGTAATTGTCCACTGGTGTCCTACTGTCAGAGGTTGCACTCTGTAGTCCCCAGAACACCTCCAGGATACCATGTGACACATACACATTCATCAAACCACAAAGTCAAGTCACTGTTCTAGATGACACTGGAGGGATTTGGGGACATCTGGGAAATGTTTGTTTCTCAAGTGTGACAACCAAAGTTCAATCCTCACCACTCATGTAAAGCTGCCAGACACAACAGTGTAGGCTGGTCATCTCAGTGTGAGAGAATTGACGACAGGATTCCCAGGATTCTCTGGTCAACCAGCCTATTTGGGGAGCTCCAGGTTCAGGGAGAGACCCTGTCTCAAAGGAGATTGACAGCATTTCTGAGGATGACATCCAGGATTGTCCTCTGACCTCCACATGTATACATACACAGCATATAACTACGTATATACAAGATAAACACACAAATATGCATACATACACATGCATAAAGACAAAAATAAGATGGGGCTGGAGAGGTGGATAGCTCCTCTTAAAAGGATGTGCTGCTCTTGGAGAACACTCAGGTTCTGAGCGCCTGCATTGAGCATGGCCCCCTGTATCTCCAGCTCCCCGAGCATCTCCCATCTCAGGTATCTTGGACACTTGAATGAATGTGCATATATTCACATGCAAAGTGTAATTAAAAATAAAACAAATTTTTAAAAAAATAAAATTTAAAAAGGTGATGCCATGGAAGGATCAGGGAAGCCTGGAGAAAACTGCCAGAGGCTTCTAAAAGATAAACGCAGAGAGCAAGGGCAAGTGAGATGAGCATCGGGCAGACAGAAAGCACCTTCAGCCCTTAAACCTGCTGGGAGAATAAAGAGACAGCCGCATTGGTAGAGCTGCCTGCCTGGTGTTGTTGCTGTACCTAGATTTGGTAAGCAGGTCCCCAGACCTGGGGCACAGAGTGGAGGGAAACCTATGGATTTCTTGCCAAGACTCTAGTTACTTAAGGGAAAAGTGGGCCTGGCTCTGGGCATCACTTGGCACAAATCATTAGATGGCTGAATAAGCCAGGATGTGCCTTTTATTAGGTAGTTGTCCTGTATTAGGCACTTTACCTACACAATCACATCCAGTCCTCCAAAGGACGCTGATGAGGCAGGTCCTGGGAGTATCTCCATTGTATAACTAAGGAAGCTGAGGTAAAGATACCATACAGGTGGCCAAAGGCTGGGCCGCTGGAAAATGAGAGGGTTACTGTCTATCATCTGTAAGCCTCTGCTTTCCACGCCATGGTCCCTGCCCCCACCCCAGCCCCCTACACCCCATTCCCTATTCCTTCGCCACCCCCAACTCTCCACCCCTCCCAGTTTCCTGAACACCTGCTCTGTTCGAAGTCCTGGGTGGTTCATTCAAGTGGTGACTCATTCTCATAGTCAGTTATTCAATCATCTTTTCGTTTTTGGAGCTCTTAATGTTTATCTGGGTTTATTTATTTATCTCACACCTTATTCCGGAAAGCACTTTATGTCTTCAGTGTAGCCATGTGTAGAATAAAAGATGGGGGATCCAAAGAAGCCAAGGATGAGACACAAACCCCAAGAACAAGCCTGAGGCCCTACACTAGATCCCACACAGCACAGCTCCTGGACTCCACAGACTCCCACACACTATTCCTGAAGCACAATAAAATTCCGAAAGGCCCTCACACCAGGAATCTAAGAGAATACTGTTTTCTGAGCCCTGTTCTGTGCAGACCCACCAAGAAGGCTCTGGGGACAGAGACAGAGTAGTCCAAAGCAGGCATGTCTCTTTCTAGTTTAATCTGCAGGAGATCAGAACACACATTTGTAGCAAATGCTAAGTGCACTCTTCAGGGGCCTGTTATTGGCCTGAGCTTGTTTTAAATTGTTTGAATTATTCACTGGGTGGTGGTGGTGCACACCTTTAATTCTAGATTAAGGTGCACCAGAGAGACACTAGAGAGGTGTACTAGAGAAGCAGAGACAGATGAATGGAGTTCAAGGCCAGCCTGGTCTATAGAGCAAGTTCCAGAACAGCCAGGGCTACACAGAGAAACTGTCTCAAAAACAAAAAAACAAAAAAACAAAAAACAAAAAAAACTAAAATCAAAACAAAGCCAAAAAAAGTTAGAGTTTTTTCACATATACATACACAAATCCAGATTGTTGCCAGTCTCTTTAAAAGGAGAAATTTGACAACATAGAGCCCATATTTTCAAAGGGCACAAATGGTTTTAGCCTCATTTTCCATCCCTTCATAATTCTGTCAATCTCCTATTGGTCGCTAATTCCCCTCTCCCCAGCTCTGCAAGCTCCCTGGAGTCTGCAGCCAGAACACCAGGTGACCTAGGGTCCCAGGTCAGGCTGGGGGTTGGGGGTAGCTCACAAGCATCTTCTTGCAACTTGTATAGCACACAGATGACAAGGAGAGGCAAGGCAGGACTTAGACAGCCTTGTAGCACTGCTTGTCCAGACAAATTAGACAAAGTTTTCTTTTAACACACCATTGTTGTGAGATGAAGCCCATACTCCCTGGCAAGCGGGTGTCCAGGGCACAGCTCCTACAAAAGGCTATGTTATCCCATGTTGTCACTTAGTGCCCTTTTCCATGGCTGCACAGGAGAATCGCCTACAAGTTCTTCAACACACATTCTCCAACCCCTTGCCTAAACCACACCCTTGACCAGCTCAACAGAAAGCTGTACATTATACCAGGCATCATCCACATAGGAAGCCTGTTGTGAGAACTATGATGAACAGAGAAATGGGGCACTCTGTAGGGGTGCCCAAGCAGGAGTATATAACCCTACCTGTGGGATCCCAACTGCTCCCCCAGGAGAGGCTGGGAAGGTCTGGGAATGTCCCAGCCAAGATGAGATATAGTCCAAGACTCTGAGTGCAAATTTCAGGACCCAGCTGAGTCTAGGGTGGGCTGGAGAGTGTGAGAAGCCGCAGAGACAGGGCAGGTATATTTCCTACAAAGCCTTGTAGCTAAGCCTAGTGGCACATGCCTATAATCCAGCACTGGGGAGGTGAAGGCTGGGCTGTAAATTTGAAACCAGCTATGGTTGAACTTGACCTTGAAGCAAGAAGGCTCCTCTGGAGGGCTTCAAGCCCAGGAGTCACATGGATATACAGATGTTTGATGAGGCTGAGTTACTGAAGCAGACTTCCAGAAAGGAATCAAGCCTGAGACAGGGAAGAGATATAGGGAAAAAAAGAGAGTCCTCATCAGCCCCTTCAATCAACACTACAGAAACGCTTCCCTTCTCCATCCTCAGCCTATCAAACAATCTGAATCAAAGACCGACTGTCTGTGTAAAGGATGTGTTTATCTGCTATTTGAAGGCTGTGATTTCTCCTCAACAGCTCCTGGGCCTCATCCTTTGGACCAGACACCAGGACGGAATGCTCCTCCCGTTAATGAGTGCAGTTCAGTGGGCCTCAGAGTGGCCTGTGGCGTCACTGGCTCTGCTGCCAGCAGTTTCTCATTTCTAACTGGGCAAAGTTTTCAGGACATTTTTATGGGCTGCCCCAAAGCCAGCTGGAAGCTCTTTTTCCATAAACTCTCCCGACGACAAGTAGCCAGATTTCACATACTAAAATGAAAATGTCAAAATGCCTGCTAAAAAGAAAACATTTGGGCTCATTTATGAGGCTATAGCTCACAAAAGCTGGGGACAGTAGATATGGTGGGTACTGTGGCATCACTGTGGATACAGTGGGCATAGTGAGTACGGTATATATGGTGAGTACGATGAATACTGTGGGCACAAGGGACACAGTGGGTACAGTAGTACGGTAGCATCTGCCCACTGTGATAGGTGGTGAAGGATATTGGTTTGTTTATTTGCTACTTGGTTTGGTTTTTTAGGACAGGGTCTCATGGAATCCAGGCTAGTCTCAAACTCAATTTGTAGCTGAAGATGACCTTAACCTTCTGATCCTCATGTCTTTACTTCCTGGAAGCTAAAATTACAGGGGTGTGCCACAATGTCCAATTTATATGGTGCTAAGTTTCAAGCCTGGGACTTCATACATGCTGGACAAACACTGTACCAACTGAGCTACACTCCCGGCCTCTTTTTAGAGTTTTGTTGTTATTATTATTTGTTTGCTTGTTTTCACAAAAGCAGTGTTCAAAATGGAACAATGGCAGTAGCCGAATGAGGACAATGATAATCGCTTATTTATCAAGTTACTCAGCACTTACTGGATGAGATGAGAAGCTGCCTTAGCCATCACTGCCCATCCCTACTACCCTCAAGGCTCAGAATACTTTCTTCAGATGCCAGGTTTGTAGGCTCAATACCCTCATTTCTCAGAGGTGGGAATCAAGGTCCTTCAAGACACCTATCTTGAGCAAAATTTTGATCTAGCAGGTGGAAAATTGGTCTTGAGTCAAGATGGATCTAATTCTAGGTTCTGTGTCATTGGCCTAAATTCAGTTATTGCTTCAAGAGGCTTAGCAGTCACTTGGAATCCCAGTATCTAGCTCCACCTTAAACTCCTTAAGGGAGAGTCCCCATTTTGAGGAATGGAAAACTAATCCTTGCCTTTCCCAGCCAGCATCACGATAAATGCACAGGACTACCATGTCTCCCTTCCTGGAGAGAAGACAGGACTGTGTGGAATGTAGCTTAGAAAAACTTCGGATCACTCTCTCAGGCTACCCTTGAAGAAGACTCTGGATCAGACTGAGCCTTACTTAGGGGGAGGTTCCTGCAGCTCCCTGGGCCATTGCCTAGCTCTGTTCTCAAGTCTCTCTCTGACACTGCAGGCCCTCATATCCTCCAGCAAGATCCCACTAAGATGGGAAGAGCACAGCCTGGTAGCTTCCAATCTTCCAGAAGCTTCCTCTGGTGCCTCTGTTTCTATCTGGGCTCTTCTAGCCTTTGAAAGGTCATGAGTATGAAGAAGGTGGCCACAAGAAAAGCTATGGCTGTGGTGGGCTGAAGAGGAAAAGTGTGGAATCTCTGAACAGAAGGTTAGGATGGAAAAAGGAAAGGACCCACACCTGTTGTCGGATCAGGAGGGGAGCCTCACAGAGCCTGAACAGCTTCTGCCCTCACAGACTGCAAAAGAGTGTGTTTCAGTTGGTTTTGGGAGAAACAGAGCCAATATGAGACAGACACATATCCGTGTGTAATACTTCTAAGGGGTGTGTTTGTGGAGTTAAGTTGGTCAGGCTATGTCAGGCCAGCAAGCTTGGAATCTACAGGGCATTCTAGCAGGCTTGTGACTCAGGCAGGCATGGACTTAGGGGATATCTTCACAAGCACACTCATATTGGTATTTGATTACATAGTGGGCCCCACAGCCTGGGCAAGTTGACACCAAAGCTGTCAAGAACCAATACGGAGTAGGTAGCCCATGTGCTGGCTCCTGTGACAGGCAGAGAAGGAAGCTGCAAGCTGAATAAACTAATCATGGAAACAGGAGATGCCAGGCTGGTGACCAGTCATGTGGAAGCCATCCATGGTCACTCAAAAAGTGCATTATCACGTACTTGCATTGGCCTGGATGCAATTGGATGAACATGTTACTTGTGGTTTCCCATCCTCTCACTCTCTTTTGATTTCCCAGTATTCTGCTGCTGCTCTCTCTGGAGAGGCTAGCCGTGGTCGTGTCCGCCTCCCCCCTCCATGGTCCCCTAGCTCCTGTTTCTTATCTCCCTGCCTTGGCATCGCTTTGCTATGACTTCCATTCAAACTGTGCCCACTATTACCAACTCTACACTGCTCATAACTTTTCCCTGCAGATCAGCCCTGCTAGACTCGCTGCTGGCCTGTCCCTGGCCAGCTTGAACTTCACATGCCATAGCCTGCCCTGGGGTCTGTCAAAGCTTCGCGGATGAGACATCCATCTGGTGATCTGAAATGCACCACATGGAGATGTACTCTAGGCTGGCAGCTCCCATACACTGAGCACTATCCTCTCCACGGGAAGATCTAGCTCAGATCTTTCTTCACCTCTGAGGTGGGAAGACAACAGACCCAAACTGGGGCCAGGTAAGGCCCTAGCTAAGCCTCTTCAAATTACTGCCCAAATATTGGGAACAGAACGGGGAAAAACGGGGCAAGGCCTCAGAGTTCGCTACAAGAGGAAAGGCTCTCTGTGTCTAAAGAGCCTTAGGAGCTAACAGCAGGCCCTTAGCTCCCCAAGCACGAAGGGGAACTGAAGGGCCTCTTACACCTTCCCACCTGGCAAGCATGCTCTTCAAAATTTTTTTCATGTCACACAATATTTAATCACAGAATTCTGAAAACAAATGTTGGTAATATAAGAACTCCAGATGGGGCTAGAAGGATGACTAAGTATTTAAAAGCATGACTGTGCTTCCAAAGGTCCCAGGTTCATTGCCTAGCACTCACACAATCACCTGTGTAGCACAAATTCTGGTTATAATGAAAAAGACTCAGAGCCAGATATCAGGGAAAGGCTGAAATATCAGAGAGAGAAACACCACAGTCAAATCTCACCCAGCTGTCTTCCAGCTTCCTCAGCCTCCCTCCTGGTCACTTCTAATGTCTGCTGTTTTCCTAAGCCTGCCTTAAATACCCTTCTCACCCAGCTGTATCCCATCCAGGTTAAGATTTAAGGTGTGAGCTACTCTATTTGGCAGTCAGCCTTCTCTGTCTCTGCAGTTATGGGATTAAAGGCCTAGGTCACCACTCCCAGCTTTGCCTGTGCTGGGATTAAAGCTGTGTGCCATTGAAGCCCAGTGGTGTGACCTTTTACTCACAGAGATCCAGAACTCCAGGAGCTACCTCTGCCTAGTTTGATTATGTGTTGATCTCTTGATATTCCAGGTTTTATTAAATATGTAACATATCACCACACACCTGTAACTGTAGTGTCAGAGGATCTCATGCCTTCTCACCTCTTTGGGAACTAGGCACAAAAATGGTACACAGATATACATACAAGTAAAACATCCATACACATAAAATAAAATTTAATTTAAATTAAAAAACAAAAAAAAAGAGAAAGAGTCAGCCTTTCTCAGGGATAAGATTCTTAATTTGTTGCCCAATACAAAGTAGTCAACCTTAAAACCATATACACACAAACAACAAAAACAGACTCAGCAAATTATATTTATATATGTATGCACCCATGCATACACACACGTCACATGTATATGTAACAATAATGATTGGAGAAGTGTGAGCTCAAAGCCAGCCTGCTTATCTGACTCATCTCCTAGCAATTACCTTCTGGTGAGTCTGTCCTGCTTTTCCCTAGAACCAGCTCTGAGTCAGGAATAACTTGAGGCCATCAGCTGGACTTTCTTCATCTTCATAGCACACCCAGGATCCCAGCAGATCTGACTGTCTAAAGCAGATATGAAAGATCATTAATATTGTTTTGTTTGGTTTGGTTTTTCAAGATAGGATTTCTCTGTGTAGCCCTGGCTGTCCTGGAACTCACTCTGTAGACCAGGCTGGCCTCAGACTTGGGGATCTGCCTGCCTCTGCCTCCTAGGTGATGGGATTAAAGATGTGTGCCACCATGACCAGTCAGCTAGTCTTCATTTTTAACAGATGGAGAGACTGGATTCTACGGTGATATGGGGGTGTAGTAGTAGCAGTTCTGTGAGCTGGAAAAGGTTCTCCCTCTACAGGGGTAGACAACTTCAAAAGCCACTGTTAAAAAGTGTCTGTGGCTTGGCAGCTACCAAGGTACTTCACCAGGTCACAATCTGACTTCATTAATCCATTTATTTTTAAATAGTGTTAGTAGCCATGTTTTCTACCATAATTTGAAAACACTCCCATGATGCAAACACTCTAAATTGACCCCCAAACTTAGACACAGAACCCAGATCCATCTAACTAGTCACCTGCATGATAATTACTTATAAAGGCTGAATGACCATGACATTCAAATATTTGTGAAAAGCGTGTTTACTTCATACAGCACCTTCATGGATGCTAATTTGCTTAGGACTTGAGCAAATGGTCCTGAAACAAAATGGTGTTCTCTCAAAGTAAATGAGTGACTGTGCACATGAAACAAGAGAATTATGATTTGTGAGCTGCATTTCAGGAAAGGTGACTTAAGTGTAAGACAGAGACTATCAACTGTGGCTTTTATTTTTTTCCTTAAACATTTCTATATTTTCCTTAACCTAATAAAAAAAAAAAAAGGAAGGGAGCAATGCTGAGGAAAGAAGAGGCACAGTTGAGGGGATGGAGCATGTCCTGGGCTGTGTACGTGCGCGTGCCTGTGTGGTGTAGAGATTGCTCAGGTGCTCTAACCCTTCGTCCTTCCCTGATATCTACCAGGCTTGGCTTACCACGTTGTGACCAGTCTTCAAAGAGGAGGATAAGTAATGGCAAACACGGGACTGTGGCTGTGAGGCCCACACACTTCACACGTGGCACTGCACCCCAAAGCTCGGCATCTGTAATCTTCCCAGGACCTCTTGTGCCCATTTTCATAATGACCAGATGTCCAAAACAGACTTGAACAAAAACACCTACTCGCCCCAAATGAGCAAACCAAAGGATCAACTTTATTCTGGCCTGCACTGTGAACCAATGTGTTTGCTGCAGCTAACTGTAGCAGTGTGGGTGACTCGCAGGCAGCTACATCACCAAAAGCCCACCCCATTATGAGTGACAGTTCACTAATTCCACATCCTTGGATCTCTCACCTTGCAGGCAGCTTCATAAAGTTTTCTCTCTCCAGAAAAGTGTTTACTACATCAAGGTGGGTAAAGTCATCCATGTGCCAGTGTGTTTGCTCACGTGTACACATGCTGAGGTCAATGTCATGTGTCTTTCCTCTATCCTTTTGGGATCTTGTGTGCTTCCCATCTTTTTGAGATGAGTTCTCTCATCAAGCCTGGAGCTTGCTGTTTTGGCTGGACTGAGTGGCCAGTGAGCTCCTGTTGGGGTGCACCATGTAGCGCTGGTAGGATGAAGAAGGAAGGCTCTCCTTGATGAAATTTTAAAGCCTATGTGGCAGCAGGAAGGTCCAGTCTCTTTGATGGACTGGACTGGACTGGATCCAGAACAACCATACAAAGGTGTATTTATTTATTGATTGTTATACAAAGTATTTGTCCCTAATCTTAATTTACATGTCCTGCTGAAGGAGAGCATCACAGGCCCCATGACTCTCATTCTTTTGTGTGCAATACACAATAATACAAGAGGCCCGGGGTGTGCCTGAGGCATCTTGTAACCAAAGTCATGGGATGGCTGCAAAGTCCTCTCAGTGAAACAGTCACTGTTTTCCACAAGGATTCTTCAAGGTCAAAGTACTTCTAAAAGCCAGCAGTTCATTCTATTATTAGTGATTCTGCTCAATTCCTGCAAGTCCCCACTATCCTCCTGTCTCCATTCTGGATACTGTGGTTATAGAGGCAAACCACTGTGCCCAGCTTTTCCGTGAGTTCTGGGCACACGAAGTTCTTCCCTCAAGCTCGTCAAGCAAGCACTTAACCCACAAGCCATCTCCCAGCCCCCCTGTTTACTTGTTTACCTGGGGGGGTCTTCTAATTACCCACAAGCCATCTCCCAGCCCCCTTGTGTACTTGTTTACCTGGAGGAGGAGATCTTCTAATTTCCATGAACTCCCTGGGTCTGTCGATTTCAGTGTTTCTGGTCACTCCTTCCCTTCAGGAAGAAAGGGCACAGAAACAGAAGGAGAGACGCAGGCTAGGAAGGAGAGCCAGCCCCCCAGCTCCATCAAATTCTCATACTTTGACAAATTTGGTCTTTTCTCAGAAAGAAATCTTACAGATCTGATTAACTGCCCCCCCTCCAGCTTCTTTCTAATCTCAGGCCATTCTCCTCCAGTCCCCTCCCGGGCAAGTCAGGTATCTGTCATTGCCTGTTCATGGTTGATACTTCTACACTACTGACTCTCACTAAAACATGCACAGCATAGCCTTGACTGTTCAAATGAACAAATGGACATTTCTACCTAGCTACCTCCATGCTCTTTATTAGGGTCCATTGCCTTAGTTTACTTTCTCTCAAGACACAATTCTATTGTTTGTTTTTTTTTGCTATTGCACACTGAATGCTATTAAACTGAAGGTACCAGCATCTTAAACCCCACTTGCTGTTACCTCATCAGCTCTCCAAAGTCCTAGCAATGACATCCCTCCCCATCAACAGAACTTGAGAGGACCTTATGCTGCACCCTGAATGCCCTCACTCCCTAAAATAGGCAGAAGTTAACTCTTTGCTACACTGGGAAGGTGATGTTTCGACAGTCCTCGTTTGCATCTCTCACATGGCTGATGAAGGTGAACATCTCTTTATATTTTTGGCCATCTTGGTTGGCTATTTGGGTTTCCTCTTTGGGGAATGATCCGTTGATTGGCCTAGTTTTAAATTTTAAACCAGTTTTATTTAAGGCTTTTCAACATCAACAACTCTTTAAAAAAAATTCAAGCAAAGAACATAGAATTGCAGCAAACAGCATTCTTATGGGAAAAACATGGAATGATCATGAATCTGTATGTCATTCTTGCACACAGGTCACACTAAATCTCTCTGTTTAATCTCAATTTTAGTATATATGTTGCCTAAGCAAGCACTGATCGTTTACTGGTTGATAGATTGATTTTTTTTTTTTTTTTTTTTTTTTTTTTTGATACAGGCCTCACCATGTAGTTTTGGCTCTCCTGGAACTCTCTCTGTAGACCAGGCTGGCCTCAAATGCACAGAGCTCCATTTGGCTCTGCCTCCTGAGTGCTAGGAATTAACAGCATGCAGCCTGGCTTACTGATCA
The DNA here is from genome assembly GCA_004025045.1 of Sigmodon hispidus. Taxonomy (NCBI): domain Eukaryota; kingdom Metazoa; phylum Chordata; class Mammalia; order Rodentia; family Cricetidae; genus Sigmodon; species Sigmodon hispidus. The sequence continues at coordinate 66,249 of PVIH01008213.1, forward strand.
TTTTTAACCTGGATTTAAAAAAAAAAAAAAAGTGCCAGTCCATTTAATTTTCTTCTCCTGAAACACATGCCTCCCGATTTCTGCATCTTATCAATTACCAGTTTCTCCATGGAACTCAGCCTCTAAATCATGGTAAATAACATTCACCTTCCTTGTGGCATTACAATGCCTTGGGGTATTTCAACTACACTTCACATGCCACTTTGTAGTTTACCAAAGCACCTGCTTCTTCTGTATTGACCTTTATCTAGGCAATGGCCCTGTGAGGCAGAGTAGCATTGCCATCACCTTTAAATAGATAAGGGCATGGTATACAAACCTTAAGGACTCACTCACCTACAATCCAGCTCAGTGGCTGGCCTCGAGCAAGAATCCCCCAATTCCCTGCCCAGATTTTTTTGTTCTTTGTTTTTTTTACAGAAATGAGTTGCCCGATACTGACTCCCTCACCAAACTTCAGGCCCTATTTCTCTTCCTCACCTGTGTACCCTAAGCCCCAAGTCATAGCCCTATGCAAGGGAACAGTGGGCTAGTACTGAGGAAACACGCTATGCATTTTCTGCATGCCCATGGGGTGACAGCCCCCATCCTCACCCCCAACCTTCCCAACAGCTCAATAACTGAAGTGACAAACTCAGGGTCTCACATCCAGAGATAGGTGGAGCCAGCTTATGAGCTGCAGAGACATGCTTCCTCTGCTGTCCCAGCCCCTGGAATCCTAAAAGTGCCACAGGCCAGCCTAGAGGCCCTTGAGAACATCCTGGACAGACAGGTGATATTTCTGCTGAGATGACTAAATGGCTGGTCTTGCGGGTGCTTTCCTAGATAGGAAGATTCTGTCTGATGGGGCTGCTACCAAATTCCTTTCCAGGCTCAGCAAAAGGAAGAGGAGATGCTCAGGATAACTAGGCTCTGCTGTGGGTCAAAGACTTCAAATGAGGGCAGTAAGACCTGAGGATCAGGAAGATCCAGGGGTGAGGGGGATGAGGAAGGGTGGAGGGGGACCCCTGTATCTCAAGCTGGGGGACAGAGGTAGAAGGCAGACGGGAGCCACAGGCTGCACTGCCAATGTCTCAAAAGAGAAGAGGGTCCATGTGAGCCACTGGACAATGAGCAGGGAAGGCTCCAGAAAGGCACTCACTCTGCAGGAGTGTCGGCAGGCGCCACGCTAGCAGGTGCAATAGGCACCCCAGACTGAAGGTAGGAATGTGGGTAAAGAGTGTTAGCCAGCACTCTCTCCACCCCTGGTGCCAAAAGTGAGTCTGGGTGGGGACATTCTATCTTTTCTCCGGAGGGAGGCTTTATCTAATGGGAGCCATCTCTACAAGATCTGCCCTAAGTTTGTCATTTTCTTAAGGGCTGTGTTTGTGCACGTGGTGTATGTGACTTTCTGTTGCATCCTATCTTTGAGTGCGTGGGTGGCATACTCGCGTGTGTCTTGTGGTTACTGTGTCGAGGTTCTATGCTTGCTGATTTGTGTGCCTTACACGTGATTCTGCAGGAGCCTATGCTGAGAAAACAGTGTTATTTTGAGTGCTGTGACTTGTATATGTGTCCCGGTCTCCCGGAGGTAAAGTGGGATGTAGGTGCTTTAAGATCAAGGCACTGGGCGACCTACCCGGGTCATCCAGGGTCTGGGTGTATCTGGGGGCGAAGATGGGGGGTGTGCGCACGCCTGCCCAGCTGTGGGTCTGTGCAGCTGCGTTTCCGCGTGTGCCCGCTCTGCTCGCCGCGCGGGGGCGGCCCCGGGAGGCGCTGCGGGGCCCCGCCGGCCACGGGCTCCAATGGCGAAGCCGGTGCGGCCCCTGCTAATTACATAAGCGGGGACGTCAATAATTCGCGGGAAAACGCGAAAAAGATGGCGCCCCACGCCCGGGGGGCCCCTTCCTGAGCGCACCGGCCCCTCCCTCCCCGCGTCCCCTCCTCCCCACGGCGCCCCCGCCCCGCCCCGCCCCCGCCGAGACCCCTACCCCGGCCCCAAGGGCGGACACTCGGCCGGGCAACAGCGGACCGAGCGCACTGCCACCGCCGATGTGCCTGGTGGCCAGACTCCAAGTGGGACCGGCGGACGCGCTGCTTCGCGGTAAGTCCCGCGCTGCAGGAGACTCCACGTTTCATGCTTCAATCCCTGCACACGACCTCCCCCCAACTTCTAGAAACCCCTCAGCTCTAGGTTGAGTCCTACAATTCCTGGGCGGGGGGGGGGGTGGAGTTGTGCGGAGCTGCGCACTTGTGGGATGGAGACCCAGATGGAGCCCAAGCGGTACCCTCAAGGCAGCGGGAATCCCAGCCACATCCCCAGCCCAGGGCAGAGTGTGGGTGACAGGTCTCCGTTTGTAGCCGCGCGTCTTTTCTTTTCCATTTGAAGCTATGGAAGGGAGGATAGGAGGGCATTTGAGATTCTGCTCACGTCCAAAATCAGGCTACGACGGGTTGGGAACGGGGAAAGTTGGCAATTGGAGCAACTGAGGAAAAGAGAGCCTGAAGCTGAAGGGGACACTGCTGTAAGTTGTCCTCCCCCTGAACACTCTTTTAAAAAGCCAACGGCTGCCCTGGAGAAGCCTCGGCGCATGAATCATCCGCGTTTCCTGCCCCCGCCCGGCCCCGCGCGCCCAGTGCCGCGGATTTGAACTGGACGCCGACGGGAACCCGCATACAAGCATTTCTGTGGCGATGAGTTTGAATCAGCCAATCACAGCCCTCAAGGGCCCGCTCCAGGAGGATGGAGGCGGAGTGGGGGGGCCGATACCCGGGGGCCCAGCCGGGCTTCGGGGCGCAGCGACCCGGCCTGCCCCCAAAAGCTCAGCGGGGGAGGAAATGTCAGTTTGTGAACCTGCCCAGGCCGGTCCCGCTTCAGACCAGAGCAAGCAGGGACCTCCCAGCGCCCTAAGAGCCAAGTGCCAGGGAAGAGGGCAAGAGTTCTGACTACAGCCCCTACCTGGTGCTTGTGTCTCACCCTGGAGTAAAAGACGAAGAGGAGGTAGACACCCTCGTTGGTCTGGAAAGCCTGACAGTGCTCCATTGCCCCAGGGCCCCTCTCTTGCCCACGTGTATTTAGTTTCACATACAAACTGGCACATCGCCATAGACAGTGTCCTTGCAGTCTCTGAAGAGGCACTCACATGAAACACACCCAGAGCTGTCTTCCTGTCAGCAGGCCAGGCACCAGGTGCCCAGCATCTAGGCAGAGGGCAAGAACTAGAGCAGGGCTGCCTTCACCATCCCCACACAGGGCAGCATTAGGGAGCTGGGTTTGAGCCTAGGAGAGTGTGTATGGAAGGGTATGGTGCCAGGTGAGTCCAAAGAGGGGAGAAGGCAATAACACGGAACACCAGTGAAGGTCTGGGGAGCCACAAGTTTTCAAGAAGATTCAGGTAGGGAAGTGAGGAAGCCAGAGTGACCTGGGGACTCCTTAGACCAGGTGCCAGGCCGTAGGGAGCAACAGGATCAGGAAATAGACATGGAAAAGGTGAATGAATTGATTGGTGGAAAAAATGAGGAGAGAACTGGAAACAGGACATGCTGGGGGAGAGAGCAGGATGCTCCACAGGGATGCTCAGGCATCCTGTACCAGAAGCCACTGTGGTAGTGGATGGAGAGGCTGGAGAAGTCTTCCGATGGCCATGTGACACCATTATCAGGGAAACAGAAGCAAAAGCCTGCACTTCAATGGGATGGAAAGATCCAGATGTGTTAGGCTGGTACACAATGGCTTGGCTTCTTTGAGTCAGTGTATGTGTGGACAAAAACATGGGCAGGTTTAAACGTCCTGAACTGCCTTCCATGAAATCGTCAAGTAGCTGGGAACAGAAAAGGGGGTTGGATAAGATGTGTGGCTACATCACACCCACTCCCAAGCCACTCCTAGAGGCTTCACTGCTCCCTGAGCTGTTTTTCTGAACACATTCAGGGGAGACATGAAGTCTTTAGCACTTCCTTCCTCAGAGCTGAGCCCACGGCCTGTTCGCATACAAGGTCTCAGCTCCTGGGACAGGTAGTGGGGGCCTTTGCTTCTGGTATGGTGGGAAGATACACTCTCTGAGAACCAGCATGCTATGATATAGAGCATGAGTCATGCACGGTTCACCTCTGGGTCACCAGCCCTTTCCTTGCCTCTCCTCAGTTTCCCTGTCCCTCGAATGAGATAATAGTTTAGTATCTCCCTCCCAGAATTGTTTTGTCAATGACTATGTCAGGATTTCAGGGGCAAGGAGCAAGATAAAAACTTGATCTTTCTCTCCCAGTGTGAGCAGATGGAAACTCAAGCTGTGGAACCAGGGACTCGGGAAGCCTATAGTGTCACCAGCCACCTCCCTAACAAGGGGAGCCTGTCTAAGACCAAAAAGAATGTCAAAGACTTGATGTCCAAGCTGACGGAGGGACAGTATGTGCTATGCCGCTGGACAGATGGGCTGTACTACCTCGGCAAGATCAAGAGGGTGAGTCTTCCCTGGTCCTTGGGCCCAGGATTAGGGGCTCTCTGCTCATCCCTTCTAGGCATCCTCATGGAAGGATGAAAATGGAAGGAACCAGAGCCTGGTTTCACAGCCCCATCCTCAGGGGCCAGCCTGGTCCAGTGGGTTCTATAGAGAACTTAAGCAAATCACAGACTAGGCAGGACACTGGTAACACTGTGGCCTGTTTGTCTGCCTTTAAAAACATTCCCATGCCCTTGTCACCCTGTTCCTGATGGCCCTGCTCAGGGTGGAGAGTACAGTGCCCATCCCCCTTCTGGTCTACTTGTCTTCTGAAGCACAGGGCACAGGAGATGGAGAAAGACTGAGCCTTGCCCGCTCCCCGCTGCTGCTTCATGCTGCCCCTCCCTTTATCTCAGGTCAGCAGTCCTAAGCAAAGCTGCCTTGTGACCTTTGAAGATAATTCCAAATACTGGATCCTATGGAAGGACATACAGCACGGTAAGTGTCAGAGTTCCTCCTGCCTCGCCCATGTCCACTCCTCTCCGCCTTCAGTGCTTTCTTCTCTGACACCTTTTATCCTGACACCAGTGCTAGTCCGTGAAGTCCAGGCCTTGGGTACTCATCTTGAATCCACCAGGGATGATGATCAGATTTCTTATTGTGTGACATTCATACTTCAGGAGGGAAGCAGGGCAGATGGAGGAGGGGATCAGGTGTGTATCAGTGTGTCAGGGCTGCAGTTTGTGTTCTTCCTGGATGTTGTCTCCTACTCTGGGTCTCCTAGGGCTACTAGGGAGGAGGAGGAGGCCAGAGGAGAGGGGTCAGCTATAAATGTAAACTATGTTCCTTTTCTGCATGTGAAGAAACTGGTGGGGAATCTCTATCCCTGAGGCAAGGAGGTAAGAATAAGGCACAACCAGGAAAGCATGAAATGATCATGCCTAGACGAGGCTGGGTCAGCTTCCGATGAAAGGGGAGCAGGGCTGGACAATCACCTCTACCTTCAGACAACTGATTCTGTGTTATAGATATAGCCAGTCCTGATCATTCAGCCAGCACAAGATAATCACTAGTCACAACACCCATATATTTTTATCATGGAACTCCAAACACCAACTGTGACAACTGGCATGAGGGAAGAAACTTATTTTGTCCTTAACAGAGAAGATGCAGACCACTAAGGCAGGTTCTAGGGTCAGTAAGCCTCTGGACCATGTTCCAGATCTATCTATTACTGCCCACACAGCCCTGTGCAGTGATGTCACATATATACACATTGAGAAACTAACTTAAAAGTCACCCTTGCTTCTTGCCTTGCTCCTCCCTTGCCACTTCTTCCCTCTCTTGCTTCTCTTGTCTTTCTTGTCTCTTGCCTATTGCCTCTTCCCTGTTTTGTCTGTCTGTCTGTCTGTCTGTCTGTCTGTCTTTCTCACAACCCCACTCCAATGTGGCCTTTTGCTTCTTCACTTTCTCCCTCCTACCTCCCCTAATAATGCTTTTGCAATAAAAATAAATCATTTTCTTTTTTAAAGATTTATTTATTAAGTATTCAGTATACAGAAGAGGACACCAGATGTCATTATAGATGGTTGTGAGCCACCATGTGGGTGCTGGGAATTGAACTCAGGACCTCTGGAAGAGCAGTCAGTGCTCTTAACCTCTGAGCCATCTCTCCAGCCCAAAATAAATTATTTTCAAGTGTATTCAAGGACAGTGTGCAAGGTGGCTCAGTCAGTCAGTCGGTACTTAGTTTGCCAGCACAAGCACCCAGATTTGATACTCAGGACCCACATAAGAAAGTGGGCATGGGGGCTAGAATGATGGCTCCAAGGTTAAGAACACTGGCTATTCTTGCAGAAGACCTATATGGTGGCTCACAAACATCTGTAAGAACGGTTCTGTGTGGTCCAGCACCCTCTTCTGACCTTCACAGGCACCAGCCCCACAAGTGGTGTACACACATCCACGCAAGCAAAACCCATACTCATAAAAACCAATATGTCTTTCAAAGAAAGCTGGCATGGTGGCTCACACTTATAATCCCAACTCTGGAGAGGTGAAGACAGGAAGATACCTGGCTCTTATGGCCGATCAGTCTAGTCAGTGAACCCTAGATCTCAGAGAGACACCCCATCTCAGAAAGAGAAGATGAGCCAGTGGTGATGAGGCACGCCTTTAATCTCAGCCCTAGGGAGGCAGAAGCAGTGAATCTCTGAGTTCGAGGCCAGCCTGAAGTGTGCACCTGCCCACACATGAACCTACATCCTGTTTAAACAGGATTTTTGTGAGTTCGCAATTGATTAGATTATTATTCCCATAATAAGTGTTTTAAATGCCATTTGACATACAAATGTTAAGCAAGTTAGAATAGGTAAGAGAGGAAACAGATGAGATTTTAAAAGTAAAAAATTAGCTGTGGGTTTGAATGGCAACTCTCCTACTTGATTTCTAAACAAGGGCCTTAACTTCTTAAGCCTCAGTTTCCCCACCTTTTGGGGCACATGTTAACAGACAGCTCTGAAAGGCTATGAAGGCTTAGTGAAGCAGACTTGGGGGGCTGTTAGGAAGCCCAGTGCGTAATACAAATTCACTTCCTGCTCTGTAGTTTTTATTATTATTGCTTTAATAACTAAAGTCCTTGACAGTTTCAAGCATGTGCAGTATGACCAGTTCGAGGCCATCCTGGTCTACAGAGTGAGTTCCAGGACAGCCAGGGCTACACAAAGAAACCCTGTCTCAGAGAGAAAGAGAGAGAGTTCATAATTGCAGTGGCCATGTCATGCTCAGAGAAGAGCCATGTCCTCCAGCTCTTAAAGTTTTTACTGGTCCATCTTCCACAATATTCCATGAACCTCAGAGAGTATGGTATAGATGTCTTCTTTAGAGCTGAGCCCTCAATGGTCCCTTATCTAAACATTTTATGCAGCTGTTTCTCTGCAGTTCACAGAAAGCAGACACCTCTCTGGTTAAGGCTGAGTAGTAATTGTCTGTGAGTATAACATATATTTAGAAGGAGTTTAGTGCTGTATCAATTTAGCTGGACACAGAATTAAGTTTCCTAGCAGGGGCCTATGCGCTCCCTGCCAGTTCCAAGTATGGATTCCCCAGTCTGTGATTTTGACTTTTTCTTGGTCATGTGAGCTGGGCCCCAGTTGAGAGGATTTGTATTTCAGCCGGTGTTCCAGGAGAGGAGCCCAAGTGTGACATCTGCCTGGGGAAGACATCAGGACCCATGAATGAGATCCTCATCTGCGGGAAATGTGGCCTGGGTGAGAGGGTGAACGGGGAAGGTTGTGATTAGTGGGTCCCTCCCCCATTCTCTTCTGAGGTCCCATCTAGCTTCCTGTTTCTTTTTCTGTCCCTGAGAGAGTCTCCTGCCTTGGGAAAAGTTGAGAAAGCAATGGGATGGCTATCTGTTTGGGGCCCTCCTAGGCAGGAAGAATAGATAGAGAAGAGGCTTGCACTGAAGCCCATCCTTGGCTCCTCTTGAAATGGCTGATACTGTCTTTTAGTCTCTCACTGGGTACCAGCTTGGCAGCTGGATGGGTACCACCAGCCTGTTCCCTGGAAGCTGCAGGCAGTGCTCCCTAGGACTTGCAGTAGCTCTGCTAACCTCGGCCTTTGGCCTACAGCCTTGGGCCACTGTTTCCTTGTGAGTGACTCACCATCCCCTCCTTTGCCCTAGGTTACCACCAGCAGTGCCACATCCCCATCGCAGGCAGTGCCAAGCAGCCCGTCCTCACTCCTTGGTTCTGCCGACGCTGCATCTTCGCATTGGCCGTCAGGGTAAGCACTCCCTTTTTCCCAGCTCCTGCCTTCTTGCCTCCCCAGACTGAGGTCTGAGCCCCATCACTGATCCTGTACTCAAGGTAGAAGGATCCTTACACATGGGCTTTGGAGACACAGACTGCACTGCCACCTACTACTAGCTCCATGTTCTAGCCAGATCTCAGAACCTCTCTGAACCTCAGCTTCCCCAACCATAGAGTGGGCACTCAATAAAGGTGGTTTGCTATTAAAAGACAACTTTATGTGCATGCCTCTTACACATGATAAATTATTGTCTGTGTTGTGCTTATTACGACTGATGCTATTCGTAACTTTGAGGAAGACAGAGGATAGGTTTAGGATGGGTGAGGAAAAAGCTCCTTGCTTTTCTGACGCTCCTAAAATGCCTGGGTCTCCCCAACCCTGGCAGCATGTCTCCTGATAGGTGTGTGCTAACAGGTGTTTGGTGACCTGGGCCCTATTTTTCCCCCAGAAAGGTGGTGCGCTGAAGAAAGGCGCCATCGCCCGGACACTGCAGGCAGTGAAGATGGTGCTATCCTACCAGCCTGAAGAGCTTCAGTGGGACTCGCCACATCGCACCAACCAGCAGCAATGCTACTGCTACTGCGGTGGGCCTGGAGAGTAAGACAACCTCAGGGGGCGGGGCTGAGTGCATTGCCGGCTAGGGGGCGGAGCCTGAGTGACATGCCGGCTAGGGGGCGGGGTCTGAGTGTAAGGCTGTAAAGGCGGGAGCTAGAGAGGTGGACCCAGAGTGACAGCTACAGAGCAAGGCCTCTCTGTCAAGCCTTGGAGGTGGATTTTGAAGGGTGGACCCAGAGTATCCACTCAGGGGCCAGATCTTAGGGAGTGACAGTTGCAAGGGCGGGGCCCAGGTGTCAGGTGGAGGTGGGATCTGGAAGGCAGATCTGTGATGTCATTTTAGGGAGAGCAGATTCTAATGTTGGCTGTGTCACTCTGCAAGAATGGGGCTTGGGTGAGGGCGGGGCAGAGTTGTCAGTGGGGACCTGGCTTGGAGGGGCGGTCTGGTCAGATGGCAGCCATAAAACAGGTCTGACCAAGGAGAGCAGCCCAGGGGCCCTAAGGGCTGAGCCCTGAAAATAAACTCTAAGAACCTAAGAAGGCAGTGGAGGGTAGAAGGCAGAGTGCTTTACTTGGAGCCATTGGAAAAAGGAACAAGGACCTGGCGGGGGGGGGGGGGGGGGGTAGCTAAGAGCCTAGGCCTGGCAGGGATGTTCATAACCCGTCACAGCTCCTTGCCCGCTCTTCCTCCCCTAATTAATTCTCAGTTCACTTACTAGTTCTTTCTTGTGCTGTGTGAGCAGAGGTAACTACATTAAGGCTCACAAGGCCTGGGAATTGATAATCTGCTGCTGGGGGCGAGGGTGCTGCAAGAAAGTGGAGGTCAGTCAGTGAAACAGGTGGGTGCCCTGACTTCCTGGAGACCTCCGGAGGGCAGAGATCTGGGCTAGAGTCATGGAGGACAGTCTTGCCTGCTGTGGGGGCCAGAATCTGGTCTTGCTTTCCCACCTGGATCTCCATGGACAATTAAACCTACTCCTTTGGGCTATCTACAAATAGAGGTAGGGTCTCTACCCTCTGTAGAAGGTAATCTGCCCCCTTCCCCTGCCCTGAGTCTAAAAGCCAGCTCTGATTGTCTGGAAGTTACATTAAAGCCCAGCTGGGCCCTAACGACTTCATTTGAGCTGCTTCATCTCTCAGATGGGCTTAGTTACCTTGATTACCCAGGAGATTTCCAGTGTGCTGGGAGGCCTAATGAATGACAGATGGAAAACAGTATACAGAAACCTATAGGGCATAGTAAGTCTGTGCTTCTCAGTGTTTAATGAGGCAGTTGTTTTACAAAATAAATGCATTTCCAAAGGCTTCTCTGATAACTGTGTCAGATCTGAAGGCCACCACGGAATCTGTATTAATCCTGTGTACTGATGCTGGGCCAGTGCTGCATTTTTCTTCTATTAGATGCAAAATCCAATGACGTAGCATAGGTCTGGTATGCTTGCTAACCAGCAGTCCTGGTCCCCTTTTGTTGTGGCTGGTGAGTCTGTGTTGGGGAAGTTGCTGAGCCTGACTGTGACCTTCTGTGTCCCCAGGTGGTACCTGCGGATGCTGCAATGCTACCAGTGTAGGCAGTGGTTTCATGAAGCTTGCACACAGTGCCTCAATGAGCCCATGTTGTTCGGAGACCGGTAGGTGCTGGCTAGGTGTAAGGGGTAGGGGTGATCGCAGTGACCTTCTCAGATTATCTGTCAGATTCCACACAAAGAGGTCTGTAATAGAAGACAGCTCAGGATAGAGGTACCCTGGCTATGCTGGACCAGGAAATGATAGAGGAATACAGTAGGCTACATGCCTGGTGCCACTGATTTGTGGAGAAACTTAAGCAAATTCCTGCCTTCACTAAGCTCCAGTCTCTAGAGATGTTTCAGGAAGGACAGAAAATAGTCTCTACCTTAGCCTTACCAAAAGTTACCATAGCAGCACGAGGTAAATGAATGGCTCTAACTAGCAGGGCTAAGCTAATGAAGGCATTATATATGCCAAATCAGATCTAATGCTTTGTAAATCTTGGCTGGTGGCTAGCGGGGGGGGGGGGGGGTGTTGTCATGTCAGAAGAGACAGTGGTGACCACTACAACCCAACATCCCTATGAATGGAGCTGGGATCTAGGGCAGTCACATTTGGAGAGGGGTCGGGGATAGAGACATATTTTGTGGTCTCTGTTCCCTCCACTGCTCAGAAGCTGACAGTCCAGGAGTGGATGCTGTGGCCTAGAGTCATCTGAGGCCCCTTCTATTACAGCTCTTCTCGCCTTCCCACAGATTCTACCTGTTCTTCTGCTCCGTGTGTAACCAAGGCCCAGAGTATATTGAGAGGCTGCCGCTGCGATGGTGAGACAATGGGACCCATCCCTACCAGCCCCCTCTTACCCCCTGCCCTCTGCTCTGCCCCTCACTCGGCCCTTGCCTTCTTGCCCAGGGTGGACATAGTTCACCTGGCCCTCTATAACCTGGGAGTGCAGAGCAAGAAGAAGTACTTTGACTTTGAGGAGATTCTGGCCTTTGTCAACCACCACTGGGAGCCCCTGCAGCTTGGCAAGGTATGTGAGGCCCCAGGTGCCTGAAGTCCTGCCCAATGTCACTCAGAGCAGGGCTAGGTATACATACCAGGGCTTTCACCCTTGAGCTGCAGTTCCTTGATTCAAGGCCTCTGAGCCAATGCAGGACATAGGCTGCAGTTCCTTGATTCAAGGCCTCTCCTCTGAGCCTATTCGGGGAAAGGGCTTTGGTCTGCAGTTTGGGCAGTAGTCAGTTGGGGCCTCACTTACTGAGCTTCAGGGAGCTGAGGCATTACACCAAGTGTTTGGTAAGAAATAAGACACATAGAAATCCTTGAAGAATAGAGTCAGTATTTTTTTTTAAACTTTATTTATTTATTTGCCTTGTTGTTTTGCCTGGAACTGGAACTACAGACAGTTGTTAGCTGCCATGTGGGTGCTGGGAATCGAACCTAGGTCCTCTGGAAGAGCAGCCGTTGCTCTTAACCACTGAGCCATCTCTCCAGCCCCCGAGTCAGTATTTTTTTTAGTGTGAATTTATTTAATGAGTGCTTTGCTCATGTGCATGTCTGTGCGTCACATGTGTGCCTAGTGACCACAAATACCATTAGAAGGTGTTAGGTCCCTTGCAACTGGAGTTATGAGTGATTGTTAACCTCAAGTTAAGTGTTGGAAATCAAACCTAGGTCCCTTGCAAAAACAATTGCTCTTAACCACTGAGCTACCTCTCTAGCTCCTAGAGTTGGTATTTTTTAAAATAACTTTTCTGGCTTATTAAAAGTTATGCATGGGGTTGGGGGCTGAAGACATGGCTCAGAGGTTAAAAGCACTGACTGTTCTTCCAGAGGACCTGAGTTTGATTCCCAGCATCCACATGGCAGCTAACAACTGTCTGTAATTCCAAGATCTGACACCCTTACACAGTTATACATGCAGGCAAAACACCAATTCACATAAAATAAAAATAATATATATTTTTTTAAGAAAAAGTTATGCATGGGGCTATAGAGATGACTCAGCAGTTCAGAGCACTTTAGATGCCTATGCAAGGACCCAGGTTCTATTCCCATCACATGCATGGCAGCTTAACTGTTTGTAACTCTAGTCCAGGAAGCCAGCACCCTCTTTTGGCCTTCAGAAGCACTGCACACACAAGGTGCACATACACACATGCAGGTTAACACTCATAAAATAAAAATAAGTACATTTTTAAAATAATACATGTTTCTAGTAGAAAAATGTAAATGACAAAAACAGAAGTATACTTTTAAAAGATTCATATTTTCACTACTCAGAAATAACTAGAAATAAAGCATGGATATATCTTGCTCCTCCACTTTTTATGGCTTACATGAAATAATATATGCTACTTTTGACCATCTCTTTTCCATTGGTGTTATGCTATTCCAGATCATTGGGTTTTTTTGAATTTATTTAGCTTTATTTATGTGCATTGGTATGAAGGTATCAGATCTCTGGAACTGGAGTTACAGACAGTTGTTAGCTGCCATGTGGTTGCTAGGAATTGAACTCAGGACCTCTGGAAGAGCAGAGGGTGCTCCTAACCTCTGAGCCATCTATCCCTCCAGCCCCAAATATTTATTTATTATGTATACGGTATACAGAAGAGGGCACCAGATGTCATCATAGATGGTTGTGAGTCACCATGTGGTTGCTGGGAACTGAACTCAGGACCTCTGGAAGAACAGTCAGTGCTCTTAGCCTCTGAGCCATCTCTCCAGCCCCAACGGGGGGGGGGGGTCTGGAGAGATGGCTCAGAGGTTAAGAGCACTGACTGTTCTTCCAGAGGTCCTGAGTTCAATTCCCAGCAACCACATGGTGGCTTACAACCATCTATAGTGAGATCTGGTGCCCGCTTCTGTATACTGTATACATAATAAATAAATTAAAAAAAAATAAATGGCTGCACTGATATCCTCCCTAGTTGGGCAAATTTTTGTGTGTGAAATTTTGTTTGTGTCCCCTACTTTATTGTGTCATAGATCTCATAGGGTGGCATTACTGGTCAACAGTGTGTATGTCTTTAAAACAGCTCTGGGAGATAAGCCCAGGGCCTTGTGCATGACAGGCAAGCAGTCTCCCACTGGGCCACAGCCACAGCCCTATGGAACTGCTGAAGAACAGGGGCAGGGGTTCTGCTCTGTATCACAGGTGGGAAAACAAGGTGAGAGAGGTAAAGATTGTAAGTCAGGGGCTGGAGAGATGGCTCAACAGTTAAGAGCACTAGCTGTTCTTCCAGAGGACCTGAGTTCAATTCCTAGAACCCACATGGCAGCTCATAACTATCTGTAACTCTTGTTCCAGGGGATCCAACACTCTCACATCACACAGTCATAGATGCAGGAGAAACACCAATGTACATAAAATACAAATAAATAAATTTTTTAAAAGTCAGTGGTTCTCACCTGGAGGACCCTGGAGCATGAGAATGCAGCCTGAGGCAGGGGGCCGGGGGCCGGGGTAGGGGGGGTGGGAGCTGGAGCAGGGAGCGGGCTAGTGTGCTGGGCTGACTGTCTTGCTGGCCTGCTTCCCTTAGCTCACCAGCACCCCTGTGACAGATCGAGGACCGCACCTCCTCAATGCTCTCAACAGCTACAAAAGTCGGTGAGTGCTGGGAGGGAGGGAGGGAGGGAGGGAGAGCTGAGAGCCTGGCGGGTGGGGTCTCAATCTAAAGGCTCCTAGGCTCCAGCTGTGCTCCCTACTTGGCCCCGCCTCTTCCCACTGTCCCTCCTACCCATTGGTTGGCTGGTTGGTTGGCTGGTTGGCTTTTAAGACAGGGTCTCACTCAGGCTCAGAGTCAAACTCTTGATTCCCCTCCCTCGATCTCCTGAAGCTGAGTTTACAAGTGTGCACCACCACATCTGGTATGTCCAGCACTCTGTTCCTGTCCTTACCTCTGCCTCTTATTCCCCAACTTCCTTATCGTTTTCTTCAGCAGGAACACTCACAGGAAGCAAGAAGGCCTGGGCCCCTTTCTCAGCTGGGGACTGGATTCATTCTGGGGGTAGGAAGGCCAGTGGCCTTGGTGGTTACCAGCTCCAGAATCAGCTGACAGGCCTCTTTCCTACCCACCCCAGGTTCCTGTGTGGCAAGGAAATTAAGAAAAAGAAGTGCATCTTCCGCCTGCGCATCCGCGTCCCACCTGCCCCTCCAGGAAAGCTGCTTCCCGACAGAGGGCTGATGCCAAGGCAGAGAGGGGCCTCTGAGCAGCTTCCTAAGAAAGGAAAGAGCAAGCCTGGGTCAGTGCTGGTGGAGGGCTGTGGCTAAAGCCTGCTTGGGCTGTCTGACCATCTCCCAGTTGCTGCAGATGGGAGAAAGCTATGCCATGGGCCCAGGCAGTGTGCTGACACCACTGTAAGCCTGGGGACCCTAGACCCAGCAGGGCCCAGCTATAGGCATCCTGGGAGAGCTAGTGAGAAGCTCATAGGCCCCTCATTTCCTAGCCCCAGGAAAGCTTCATCCTGGGACCCAGCCCTGCTGCTTTAGGATTGGGCAGAGAAGGGATACAGAAGTGTGTGATGTGCCCTGGTTCTCATGGATGGGCACTTTCCTTTTCCACTTTCTAAAGCCACATTGACCACTTCAGAGGTGCCCTCCTGCCCAGCTCCCTCTGCCCAGCCTAAGCCCACTGCTCCAGCACTCTCACCCTGAGCCTCTCCCTGGTCCTCCAGTGCTGACTAGCCCGACCTCTCCCTTTTCTGTCTCCACAGTTTGTTGCCTCATGAATCCCAGCAGCAGAAAAGGCGAGTTTATAGAAGAAAAAGATCAAAGTTTTTGCTGGAAGATGCTATTCCCAGTGTTAGTTTCTGGTTTTCTTATTCTCCAGTTCCACGTGCAGGGACGCCATACATTAGGGGGTCCTGTACAGAAAATAATGTACTGACCTCAGACCCAAGGGATACTCCAGTGTTGTACTTTCAATTACAGACAAACAAAGAAGCATGGGGCACACTAAGAAAGACCGTTGCCTATCTAGCCCAAGTTCTCCCAAGAACACGGGTGGGGCAGGGGTAGATAATATCCTGGTCCCAGGGTTGTGTGGGGGGCAGTAGCTCTCTAGATGTCACACTTTAGGCAGTGGCTGAACCCAGCCTAGAACCATCTCAATACATTCTCATGCTCTGATTCTCCTTGTGGGCGGTAGTGTTAATGATGCCCCAGCACTCTGGCACTTCAGTTTGCTACACACTTTCACAACAGCACTGAGTCCTAACCGTGCTCCCCATGACCTCTGAGGGAGGCAGGCTCTGAGTTTTGCAGTGGTGGCAACTGAGACCCAGAAAGGTGGATGAAAGTCATCCAGGTGGTTGGAGAAGTCAGGACTAGAAACCAGGGTGACTTGGCTCTCGGGTCACAGATTAGAGTCAAGAAGAAGTGGCAGGTTCTCCCTAAGATCGGCAGTCCTGGCTGAACGGCAGGCATCCCATATACCTCAACTCGGGAAAAGGCTGCTTGGGAAGTGGTGGGTCTGTTGTCCCATGACTGATCCTGTCTCCTTTATGTCTACAGAGTGACTTCACCTCTGCCTGGAGCACCAACCACCACTTGGCCAGTATATTCGACTTTACCCTGGATGAAATTCAGAGTTTAAAAAGGTACCTGCTACTCTAGAGGAAATGGGGGTGGGGGAGCTCCACTCCGCAGTATGAAGGAAGCACACATCCTTAGGGTGTAGATACTTCTGAAACTTGAGTTTAAAGGTCTGGTTTGCACAGGGCCGCCTGAGAACGTGATGTGCACAGCTTCAGCATAGGGCCCTCGGCCCTCCAGAGCGCTGGTACAGGCTTCCCTGCCTGCAGTCCCAGCTCTCTCTGCTTTACATCTTAAACTACAAGTGCTAAGGCTACCCTCTCACCTCCTCTCCTGCCACTGTGCCCTGCCCTCCCCTATGCAAGCACCCAGGATGCTGCTTCCTCCAGGCAGCCTTCACTGGTCCCCCCAGGCTGTGTCGGAAGCCTGCTTAGAGCTCATAGCACCCACATTTTGGGAGATTGAAGGGCAAGAATTTCATTGCTTTACTTCCCGAATCACTTTAGACCATGTGGAGCTGTTCATTGATGATGGAGAGGGAAGTGGGAGTTTAAGTGTCAGGTGGACGCTCTGGTCTGTTCACCATTCTACTGTGCAGCGTTAGCTAAGTTCCTTAACGCCAGCCTCCTTGGTTTCCTCAAGCACTTTGTATCTGTGAAACTGCACACATGCCTGACGGCTCATGTACTGTGTCCCAAAGGTGTCTATCACCAGGGGAGCTTGGTCAGAGAAGTTTTTTTGACTCCCTACTTTTAAGACTGAAAAGTGGAAAATAAGACAGGCAGGTCTGGGGTAAGGAGCTTGGCAGTGGGGAGATGGCCTCTGCTGGACGGAGGATGCCTGTCTCAGAAGGTGGAGGGGCTCTGAGGGCCTGGCTGGTAAGCCTGCTGAGCTGGGCCAGCAGCAAGCTTGTCTTCTCTCCCGTCCCGCTCAGTACCAGCTCAGGCCAGACCTTCTCAGACGTGGACTCCACTGATGCTGCCAGCACCGCCGGCTCTGCCTCCACCAGCCTCTCCTATGAGTCTAGGTGAGGTTCCTGCGGGCCTGCCCTGGAGCTTTGCCAGGGATAGCAGTCCCAGACCCATCTGCTTCCCACTGCTGAATGAAAACTTATTCTATACTTCCAGGTCTTGAGATAGAGAGGTGGGGGAGGGATGCTAGTCTTCTGTGATTGAGTCTGCTCTGGACCCTCTTTTTCAAGGCACCAGGGTGGAAGCTAAGGTAGCCTGATCCCTTCCACTTGGGACATTCTTTGTCTGCAATGGCTGTGTGATTCCTCTAGTCAAGCAATCCGATTGTGAGGCTGTTTGATCAAGGTCCTTTTCATTCTGGGCATCTTGGCCCCTGTGTGTTGTGACTGTGTGTGGCTAGGCCTTAGACTGCAGGGCTCCTGTTCTCAGTTCCTGGCTGACTGACTTGTATTCCAGAGTCTCTAAGAGGAAAATTCATTTATTTTAACCATAGTAGAGGGGCAGACTGTAGGGGAAGACAAAAGACCCTGGAGGTCTGGCTAAGGGTAGATAGCCTGTTTTACTGCTGGCCATAGCCTCCTCTGCACTCAGGCTCCTCCATCTTCTAGAGAGGGTGGAGACTTTGTGGAAACTCTTTTCTGCTGTCACATGGCTGGGGCTAGGTGTCCTTCTCTGCTGTTGGCCTCTGTACCTTTAGTTGGATTCCGTGCTCACTAGAGAAGCTCTCATCACTGAGCTGCACCCCCGAGTCCCGCTTGGTTTCTCACTAGTGCTTCAGGTCATGGCAGACATGTCTCAGCACCCAGGAATGTGAAGCTTGTGTAATGTATCTGCTTTGCTAACACCCCTGCCCATGGGAAACAAGGTCCTTCAGCTCCTGTCCCTGTGTGGCTCATCCAACTCATACAAACCACCAAGAAGCCTAAACAAGGCCTCTGTACTGTGAGACTTCAAAATCATATAAACAGTGACCCATCCTTCCAGATACAAAGATCATATGCTTCAAAGTTGAACATACCCAGGTTTGGATCCTGGCCTTTGTCCTCCCCAGCTGATTTCTTCTCAGGGGCCTCAGTTTCCCTATCACATGAGTGTCATTATGTTCCAGGGTCTGGTACCTAAGAGACACTCAGGATGAGGAGTCTAATGACTGTTCCAACTCATCCCCCTTTCCTCTCTGATACAGATGGACAGTAGGCAGCCGCAAGAGGAAGCTGGCAGCCAAAGCCTACATGCCCCTGCGGGCAAAGCGTCAGGCAACTGAGCTGGATGGGCGCTGCTGCCCTTCAGATAGTAGTGCAGAGGGAGATGAAGGCATTGACAGCCACACGTTGGAAAGCATCAGCGAGGATGACTCCTCTCTGTCCCACCTCAAGTCATCCATCACCAACTACTTTGGTGCAGCTGGGAGGTTGGCCTGTGGAGAAAAGTATCGAGTGTTGGCTCGAAGGGTCACACTAGAGGGCAAGGTTCAGTATCTGTTGGAATGGGAAGGGACTACCCCTTACTGATCACACCTCAGGGGCTGCCTAGATCTCTGGAAACCAAAGGAGGCGACAGAAGAAGCCGTTGGTTCCCTGTGGTCTCCGGGCTGGGGTGGAGGAGGGAAGCAGGACAGAGCTGTAATGGCCTGGCTGGAGCCTCTGCTTGCTGCCTGCCAGGCCAAGGCCTGAGTGCTGCTGTACCAATCGCCTGTGTCTCTGAGACCTCACTGACTCTTCCTCATTGTCTATACATCCCATACTCCTCATGGTGTATTGGTTCCTCTGGTTTCAAGGTACCTGCCCTTGACCTTTCATGACCTTGAGGCCTAAATCTGTTTTTTTTCTGTCCCCAACTCTCCATCTTTTTACCTCACCCCTTTCGGGTGTTTTGTGTGGTCACACATCTTCCATGTGCACATGTACATCTGCCCCTCTGCCCGTCACTGGATAGATAGCCTTTACTGGGTTCTCACTGGGACCATACTCTTTCACGTTCTCACCAATACCCCCAACGCCAGGAGGGTGGGGTGTCTGAGAAAGTTTGGAGAACCTGGGACCCAGAACTGGGTGATGAGCTGGATCTCTGCTGAAGGGACCAGCATCAGGGTCCCAGTAATAACCCTTCACTGTTATCATGGAGTGGAACCTGGCCTTGCTGCATAGAGGTGCTCTTAAACACTTAGATCTCAGAGGAAATTATGGGGATTCAAGCCAGACTCACCACACAGGCCAATACTACACCTCTGTGTGTAGACACACTCAGTCACATCCTCATTCTCTCCTGGTCCCTGTCCTTGGCCTCTTCAAGGGATACATGCTGCAGTTAAATGTGAAAACCAAACTCCTGCCCCCTCTGACCTATAAACCACCCTTGACCCCACAGAAAAGCACAAAGGACTTCTGCAGAGCGCCTGCCTCACCCTGGAACTGACAATCACTTTGGGGACAGGCTGGGGTTTTTCAAGGGCCTGAATCATTGTTCCCTTCAGAAAGAAAACCTTTGTCATTGATGGTATAAATAGGATTCTTAGAATGGACAAACAGCCCCATCTGGAGGAAAACCAAAATTAGGAGGTGGGCAAGGAGCCCTTATTTTGCCTGAAGAAATATTAGAAACTGACTCATTTGGTTCGAAAAGAGCCTTTGGGATGGGAGGCAGGGGCACCAGATAGGGACCAGTCTCACTGCTGCTGTGGCTGCCAGCTGAAAGGTGAAGATGGACAGCATGGGGATATCAGACCTATATCAGAGGGGCTGATATTTCCAGAACAAGTCTGACCCCTCCACACCTGCCTGTGAGCATTCAGGGAGTCCCAGAAGTAGGTTAGATGGCCCTTGCCTTAAACCTCAGCAACTGTAGTGCCTTGCAAAGGGACATCACCTCTCTGGACACAGCCACCGGTTTCCCTCAGCAAGGATGAGCAGGTGGGCACTGGTCCCGGGTTCTCAGTCTCACAGCTGCTACCACTGAGGACCCCAAGTGGGGCCAGGTGGGGAGACTTGTGAAGGCAGCAGGAGTGTGGAAACTGGGGTGAGATTTATAGCTTCCTGTCAGCTTGCCAACATGCAACAACTGCTTCTAGGCTTCTGGGAATGCTAGAGAGCAAGGCTGGCCATTGTACATCTGCCCCTTTCCTGCTGGGCCTAAGGAGCAGGGGCAGGCGTGCTTTCCCACTGGGGAAACTAGCAGAGGCCTGACCTGGTCCCCTGACTCCTCACACCAGCATTTCACGCCCACAAGATAATGGCTGCATTACTGCCAACTGATGGTATAACCCTGTGCACCTTTGAAAAGATTTTGGTTTTGAATTGCTGCTTTTAATAATATTTGTTATATTAAAGTTATAATGTGTCTGGTTTACAGTGCAAATGTGTCCTTGAAGAAGCCTGCACCACAGTGAGAGCAGCCCTCTGGCCACCCAGCGCCCTTTGTCTTCTCTCAGGGTCCCCACCCTTGGCCTTTGAGAATCCTGAACTTCTTTTTTCTTTCTCTACTGAATAAAAGCAAACATTTACCCTTAGGATGTAGGAATAAACAAAGCCTAGTGGCACACCTGTAATCCGGCACTTGGGAAGCAGGTGAATCTCTGAGTTCAAGGCCAGCCTGGTCTACAAGTTCCAGATACTCTATTTAAAAAAAAAAAAAAAAAAAAAGGAAAGAAAGAAATGATATGATTTAGGAATTAATTAGAATTCTTAGAAACTCCCCCAAATCATATTAGTCATATTAGTCTTAAAATATGTTCTTCATATTTTTTCCTTATATTTAATCTGAAAATTGCTGAGTAAAGAAGCATATTAGTACTTAGTACTATTAACAAAGGACCATAGCCTGGTAATTAGTTTTAAAGGCTGGGGAGTACCAAGGAACATCATTTGGATACCATTCTGATATCAGCATTTGGGTATACTAACTGGACAGCACAAAAGATAACAACCATGTGTCTGAATTAGCACCTTAAGTGTTACTTTTGCTTCTGAAGTTTATTGGGACACCATTCTCAGAGTTTGTATAATGCATACACTGTGTATATAAAATCACCTGCAAGGGAAACCCACTGATAGCAGCGGACTGGCTGCCATGACATCAACCCAGAGCAAAGCTCACGGATGGACTAGATGTTGGTGGCCCCTCTCCTACATGTCCTGGCTAGGCTCTCTCTTCAGCTTTGATGTTATCTGCTTTTGTTCTTTACTTGATGAAAGTGGTTTGCTTTGGTTTAGCTTGGTCTTTGGTTTTTGAGGTAAGGCTATGTAGCCCAGGCTGGCCTTGAACTCAAGGTCTTCTTCCTCTGCCTCACAAAGTCTAGAGACTGGACTTTATCCTAGAAGCAGCACGGATGGTCCTTCCAGGTTCTAAGTACATCTTAAGTGGTGTTTTTCAAGACTTGTATATACCTCAGAAACCAAGGCTTAAGACCAAGGACACCCCTGCTCCCCAGCCCTCAAAACTACCAATGGAATTCTCTGGCCCTTTGAAAGGGCCTCAGTCCTAATCAGGTTCCACAGATGGCCCTTGGAGACCCTTCACCATCTGGTATTTAAGGCATAAGGTGGAAGACACACAGCAGCTATCAGAATAAGGACATGATTCCACTGGGCATGTGTAACAATACCCCAGCCAGAGAAGAGACCAGGACACCATGGATGTCTAGATCCTGACCCCAACTTCCTGTGGTTCCCCGCCCCCCATCATGGATTTAGCCTGTGAGATTCAAGGAGAGGGTCTGGCTTGACTCTCCCTTTTCACAGCCTCAGGCTCAGCATCTCCCACATTCACTGTTCTCTTCACCAGAGATCTTTGAGACAGGTGTAGAAGAGCCCTCAGCATGGGAAGAGAAACCATGACTAGACTGTAATTCAGCTTGTCTCCCTGTATGGAATTCCATGAAGTGAAGTTTTTCTTGATAATATATGCAATGAGGGAAAATCACAACAGTGATTTACAAACTCTAGCTGCTTGCCTTGGGCTGTGGATGATGGGGCTGCATCCTCAAGATGTTTGGGGAATTCTCTGCCAACCTGAGAAGCTCTGTACAGAAACTCTGAGGAAGACTGGCCCAGCAGGTTCCAAAGGGCTGAGAGTCTCCAGGGTCTTTGCATGTCTGTTATATCAAGTCTAGTGAAGAGTCAAGACTTATTTTCAGCACATGAGGCTGTGTTGAAACCCTGATGTCCCCTAGTCAGTACAGGCTCATGAAGCCCCTTCACAGGCTCACCTCTACAAGTTCAGAAGCAACAGAAGCTGCTCTAACAATTCCAGGCAATTCTGCTGAGTTCTGAAATTCTGCCACTATGATCCATCATTTTGAACAGAGCACATGCTAGTTCTTTTTTGAAGACATTTATCCCACACACACCTGGGTGAGCAAGGCCCTCTGTCCCCACAAGAAGCAGAGGAGCAATTACACCTTAAATACTTATGGTATGCCCTGTGTCCTTATTGCCACCTCCCCTCTGTCCCTGACTCCCCACCCTTATACCCTCTAGCCACCTACAAACACACAGCACTCAGAGACAGGCTCCGATTGGGTCTTGCAGGCCTGACTGGTCTTCACTCTCAGCCTGGAAATCCTTCGCCATTCATTTAGCATGTACAAGTTACCTCTGTGCTGTTAAGAACCCCCAGGGAGGCAGGAGGAGGCCAGAGCACAGTCAAGAAAGGCCGCCGCCATCCGGCCAGCAGCCTGCAAGGCTTCCTTGCTTAGTCCTTCATGCCCTCTTCAAGCCACTTTAAGTAGTGGGCGTCTCCTTGATCCATTAGAATACTGAAGACCTCTGGGATTGCAAAAGGATGAGCCAACCTTTGGAAAGAAAGCACAACTCTAATGAGTGTTTATGACAGGATCAACTTACATAATCAAACCCAACCCGCAGACTCTCTGGAGGCCCCTAGAGCTGCTGCAGCTCACAGCTTAATGCCATGGTCCAGCCTGCCTGAGCCTGTTTCCCATTCAACAGGTTCTAGGTAGGACCAGCGCTTTTAGAGCAGTGGGTCTCAGCCTTCCTGATGCTGCAGCCCTTTAATACAGCTCCTCATGCTGTGGAACCCCAACCGTAACATTATCTCACTGCTACTTCAGAACTATGATTTTGTTACTGCTATGAAGCAGGGTGGGAACTGCTGCCTTAGAGCCTTAGAGATATGGGTTCAAATCCTGTGTCTGCCCCTCCTCTGAATGTCCCTAGAGAAGGGGATAAAAACACCTTTTTGGCTGGATTGCTGAGGACTAGCTAGGACAAGGTGCCCGAAGCACTTAACTAGTGACCAGCATTGCACACCCAAGTTCACTACTCTTTTTCCCTCCATCCATACACTCCTTGTGTCTTCCCACCTCTTCTCCAAAGCCTATATAGTCCTTCCTATCTGCAAGGTCCTCACTGTTCCTGCTGATCAGCGAAAATTCCCTTTCTTGAGCCTCAAGGCCAAACAATCCCTGACCTGCCCCAGGAGGCCCTACTGCAAGCCTGGCTCAGTTACCTGCTTCTTTGTTTAATTCCCCTGGCACTCTGCATAATGCCAGTTCTCTCCACATCAATCTCTCATGAGTCAGATGAGCATAGTAATTCTTTGCTTACTTTCTGATCAACATAGAGCCATTGGAAAGTTCTCATGAGATAACATGGTTAACTGATCATAGTATTATATAAGCACTGTAGCAGTTACAGCAAGTAAAATTGGTTTATTCAGAACTTGAAGATTAACAGTTTGATGAGCTTATTTTATGGACACTAAGGCCAGAATCTTCTTTTATAAACAGATATACAGAATTCAAAGAATCAGACATCTTAGCAGTAAGATGAACTGTTGAAACACTGCATAAGTATACCTCATATATTCTAAGATGTATAACAACCAAGTAGTTTGATACCCATTTTATAGATAGACAAATGAGGCAAAAATATACTAATACAAGCACTATCTACTACTTCCTACTATCAAGAAGGAAGCTGGACTTCACGTAAGAAGTAGAACTCTGGAGTTCTCCCCTAACCCAGAAGCTGTCCCTCACTGGCTACAGTTTGGTTCAACCAAGGTACCTCATTCCCTCGCCTCTGCTGATGTGATAACAAAAGGGCCTTCTCTATAGTTAGAATTGAGACTCAGCTACAGCTAGCTATATGGCCACAAAATCCTAGTTTCCCTAAGATGTGAAGGAAATGACTTTTATCATGCAGAGCAAGGGCATGCAGCCCAGGTTGCACATTACAATCAGCCTGGGATGCTACTTAAGAACAATGTACTTGACCTACAATCTGCCCTGCCTGCAAAATATGCTGAAGTAATGGTGGCCAACCCATGACGGAGCCAACATGAGGTCCATGCCAGGAAAGGGAACCCACACCAGACACTGGCTGGTTGGCCAGAAACCAGAGGCAGGAAAGCCCAGAGACCTAGAATAGAACCAGATATGACTGGCAAAAAAAAAAAAAACAAAAAATGTGAAAATGATTCCTATTCTGTTATATTCATAGACTGGCACCTAGCCCAGTCATCATCAGAGAGGCTTCATGCAGTAACTAGATGGGAGCAGATACAGAGACCAACAGTCAAACATTAGGCAGAGCTTGGGGAGCCCCAGAAGAGGGGCATGAAGAATTGTAGGAGCCAGAGGGTTGAGAACAACACAAGAAAGAAAACCCATGGAATCAACTAACCAGAGCCCATAGGGACTCACAGAGATGGGAGCAACACGCACAGACCTGCATGGATCTGAGCTAGTCTCCTGCATATATGTTAAGGTTGTAAAGCTTGGTGTTTCTGTGGGACTCCTAATGGTGGGGGAGTGGGTGTCTCTGACTCTTTTGCTGCACTTGGGACCCTTTTCCTCCTACTGTGCGGCCTTATCCAGCCTTGACATGGGGTCTGTGCCTAGTCTTCTTGTAACTTGTTAGGCCATGTTTGCTGACATCCCTGGGAGGCCTGCTCTTTTTTTGAAGGGAAATGGAGGAAGAGAGGATATGAGAGGAAGAGGAAGGGGCTGGGAGGAGAGGCAGGAGGGGAATGTGATTGGTATGTAATATATGAGAGAAGAATAAAAGAATAACAATGATGTATTTGATCCCCACACAGCAAACCAAGTTGGAATCCATGAGGTCGTGCTTCTGTTGGACATTTGAAAAATATCTCCAACACCTGGCCAGCACTGAGGCCACTGGTTAGACCAGTGCTTCAAGTGGTCATGTGGCCAAAAATTCCTAGGTATGATTCTTGTAATGCAGTTCCATTCAGTAGGTCTGAAGTGACATAAGATCCCATCTCTAACACTGGAGGTAGATGGGAACAACTTCCTTATTGCCAGTGAGAGAATTATTTGCAAGCAAAAAATCTAAATTTTGAAACCTTGAGTTTATCATTGTAAATTTAAAACTGTCCCAAGCAGCTATCTTATAAAGTCACAATTTGTAAAATGTGAATGATGCCATTTGCTTATTAACACCTTAGGTTTGGAAAAGTATGACTACTTTTCATAAAGATAAATATTTATGCTATTAATATATAATGGCTATTGTTAAGAAAGCAAAAATAGGTTTTCAAAATCCTTAGCACTTGTGGATGAAGAAGTTAACTTTTATGGACTTTATCAAAGTGTTGGAGACCTCAGAGGTAAAGTGACCTCACTGTGTGAACCATGGAGACTCCAAGTGACATGAGAGTCCAAGTGAGACTCCATTGGGACAGCATCACTGGGAACAAGCTGGAAATGAACCCGTGCTGCTTTTGTGAATCTGAATAATCTAAAGTATAGAAAGGCCTGGGACCAATATCTGAACACCATTGGTGTCATCTCATTCTATCATCGTCCAGATGGAGAACTTGAAACAAAGAGAAGAACAAGGAGTCTTATGGGAGAATAAACCCCAGCTCTCCCACTTCCCAGGTTCTTTTATCAGTGCTTAGAACATCGTGGCCTGGTCCTGTGGAGAAGCCTTACCTCATATAGGTGGACAGCCTGGAGACTTTGGAAGTCTTTGTCTTTATCAGCTGTGACAGGAAGAAAATTAATCAGCAGTCTGGGACCTGAGCCCCAACTCACCCCTCCACTCCCCTGGCCATTCAGCATTCCTCCCTGCCTCCCACCCCAACCAGGTCGCCTGCTTGCTTGCTAATCAGTTGGCCAATGCTAATTTTTTTCCTCTGAACTTAAGGCCTCCTAAGTGTAAAAAGTCATCACTGAGCTGCAGCCCAGCCTCATCATTAATTTCTAATCAGAATCTGGAAAATGGTCCTGATGTCACTCATTGTCCTATTAAAACTTCCTCTGTCCCCATCCTCACTCACCAACAAGATCTCAGTGGATTCTTCTATTTCTCCCTTCCAAAAATAGCTACAGAAGAGAACAAAGTCAAATTGTAACAGTCACAAGAGGGGCCAAGCAAATTGTCAAACCTGCCCAAGTAGGTAAATTACTGAAGAGGAGACTCTACAATCTTCCCAAAGCCATTATGCTGGCAAGAGAGGAGGGAGATTCAAAAGAGAAAAAGCCTCAGTAAGATTGGGCTGCATGCAATATTAGTGACTGATGTGGGAGGGCCCAGCCCATTGTGGGTGGTGCCATCCTGGGGCTGGGTTCTATAAGAAAGCTGGCTGAGCAAGCCACAAAGAGCAAGCCAGTAAGCAGCACCTTCCAGGGCCTCTGCATCAGCTCCTGTCTCCAGGCTCCTGCCCTGTTTGAGTTCCTGTCTGACTTCCTTTGACAGTGTCGAGAGCAGAATCCCGGGCATTTCCCCAGTGGTCAGCTGGAGACGAATCGGACAGAAAGCCTAGACACTCAATGGCGGTTCAATAACCTTTTACTGATACTTATTCAAAATACACAATCCACATCAAACACATTAATCACACATTAATATGATCACACATTAATATACATTAATATAATTATACGACCTTTCCTCGCCGTTATGTCCACACTTTCTGTCAATGCCCCCCGGGGTGGGAATAGTCAGGCCTCAGTCGCTGGTTCGGGCTGCAATTGCTCGTGACTCTGTGCTCCCCGGGCCTAGGATACGGTCCTCGTCCTTCAGCGTCCGTGAGTTGACCAGGTTGGAGGGAGTTCGGCTGCGGAGCCTTCTCAGAGTTTCAGGTGTTAGTCTCTGAGGGCTGGCTGGAGTCCTTTGCACTTC
>PVIH01008214.1:0-93058 GCA_004025045.1 Sigmodon hispidus
TCCAATTTTTTGTTTGTCTGTTCTTCTATTTCTTTAAGGCTTTTTTTCATATCTTCTTTGAGAGCTTCGATGAACATCAAAAAGGAATTTTTGGTGTTGTTTCCTTCTGTTTCCTCTTCATTACTCAGTTTAGGCCTTGTATTTGTAGGATCGCCACTCTCTTCTGGAGTTACCATGTTGTCCTTTGTAGTATTATGTATTTTTTTGCACTGACGTTTGCCCATGGCTTCAGTGGTTCACGATTAGATGGGTACTGGTCTGTTGTGGCACTCGGGTTTGTATGCCTCCTGTCACCTTTCTGGTCAGGGTCTGATTCTGTCTTTCAGAGACCCCTACAGTTGGTTCGCTCAGTTCGAGGTCGTGGCGGGGTTTCCTTCAGCAGGAGCCGTGGAAGTGGTCAGGGACAGAGTCCACCTGCCCCTGCCTCAGAGAGCGCTGGGATTCTGCAGCCAGCACTGGGTCCCGGAAGAGGAACCAGAAACAATGGGAGCTCAACTCTCCCTCCCAGGCTGGGATATAGGCACTGAGGCCTCTAGCCCCCTCCTGACCTCTGGGCGGGGTCTGAATCCGCCCCTCGGAGACCCCTGCAGTTGGTTCACTCAGTTCGAGGTCGTGGCGGCTTTTCCCTCAGCAGGAGCCATGGAAGTGGTCAGGGACAGAGTCCATCTGCCCCTGCCCCAGAGAGCGCTGGGATTCTGCAGCCAGCACTGGGTCCCGGAAGTGGAACCAGAAACAATGGGCTATTTGATTATTTTTAAATCATTAAAATGATATGTCATTCTTCAGATAGTCAGAGCACTTAATCTGCTGTATCTCAGTTGGGTTTCACTGATAGGCATTTGAAAAAACCAGCCATTCTTTTGTCTTTTATGTTACTATTAGTGCAGCTGACTTAGTGATGAGCAAACCTTGGCAGTAGTAAAAATCTTCAAACTTCCCTTAAAATATGCTCCCTGCATTGGTAGGCTCTTTGCCTAACATGTAAGAAACCTTGGGTTTGATCCCCAGCATCATATAGAACATGGAGCCCAGAGATCTCAGCATTCAGGGCAAAGAAAAGTCAAAACTTCAGGGTCATCTTTAACTACAAAGTGATTTGAGATGAGTCTGAGCCACCTGAGACCTGGTCTCAAAATAAATAACAAGATAAAATAAAATAGAATATTACCATTATACAGACTGCTTTCCCTGGGCCCTTGTTTCTACCTCTGGAGTGATTTTCCAGTTATTTGAAGAATAGGAGACAAATAGTTCATAGAATGCACATTGATGCTAAACAGTTAAAAGACTATAGTGCAATCTAGTGAAAACTCAGTTAAAAAATGTACTTCCTTTTACCCACATCAGGGAAGCTATCAATCTCTCTCTCTCTCTCTCTCTCTCTCTCTCTCTCTCTCTCTCTCTCTCTCTCTCTCCCTCTCATCTATTATGTATATATTAATCTAACATCTGTCTACTTATCTATCTATATCTATTATTTATATATCTATCATCTATTTATCTATCTATTATCTCTCTATCTATCTGCTATTATATATGTATCAGCTGTATATCTATCGATCTATCATCTATCTATCTGTCTGTCTGTCTGTCTGTCTGTCTGTCTGTCTGCCTGCTATTATATATGTATCAGCTGGGTACTCTTCAGTCTGCTGATGACATAATAAGAATCCCTCTTCTGCTTGAATACCTGTTGAAAGCAACTTAGTCATCTAGATGATTCGCAATAATGGAACATTACCAAGAGAACAGCTTTTCTTACTGAAAGCAACTGTCTTGACCTCCCTCTCTGTGACATTTATTTTCCATAAATGGTGTGGGCTTTGCCATGACATTCTTTCAGCAGCAGGAGACCATTATCCTGTGAGAATGTTCTTTGCTTTCACATTATCTCTTAATTATTGCCCTCTTTTCTACAGACAATGCCCTTAGGAATTTCCATGTAATTTCACTCTTCCTTCCCCTAGACTTGTACTGCCCAGAGTGGATTTGGGTGTTAACCCCACAAAGCCCGGAATAATGAATCTTGTAGACAGTTGGCTGTATATGAAAGGAATCCTTTGAGAGGGTTTGAAATGCAGTGAGCAGTATAGGAGGCAAATGCTTGGGAACTGAAAACATTGGCATTGAAGCCCTGTAGAGAGAAGAGAGACTGACAATGGGAATCTCCAGGCTAGCAGGGGCAAGAATAGAAGATTTAGTTTTTCCCACGTATTAGTCTTTCAAGACCAACCATTTTAATTATTTACATCAAAGCAAAAGTTTCCTCCCTCCTACTAACAAAACTAGTCCTCAGTATGTAAATCACATTTCTGCCAGTGTTGGTGACTAGCCAAATGAGAATGATGGCTGCAAAACCCAAAGACCTGTCCCCATGCATTTTAAATGGTTTTTTGTTAACTTCAGTTCTGACCATGTAAATATTAATGCTATTAAGGAAGTAATCTAAAACTCGGCTTACACATTAGTATTTAATTTTCCCACTTTCTATTGTTAATTCATAATACAAAATGCGTTAGTTGTATGTATACATCTGTGTACATGCATATATATGACTATCTTAAGTTTAAATTTGTGTTTTGGAATGAATGCTTAGAGTCCTTGGGCTAAGGAAGGTAACCACTTGGTGCAGTCAAATACAAAACCTATTAAGAAGAGATAAAATTCAACCCTTTTTACCTTCATTGAAGACACACACACTGATCTGGTTGTTAGCTCAAGGTATCCAAAAGCTCCATGAGATTTGCCATCAATATTGGTTGATTATAGTTGTAACACCACTAAATAGGGAACTCTATGCTCTGACTGTCAGTGAAAGAGTGGGATATTAAGTCTTTCCCCCATTTCTATGAAAAAATACATATTTTAAAGAAAATCCTGGCACTTTCTCAACATAATCTAAAGGTCATTGATAATAGTCCACCTATGGATGCTGATGTATGACATTTAAACAGAATACAAGAAATCACGATAAGCATTTAAAAGAACCAATTGCTTTTAAGATAAAGTTGTTTACCAAACTGTCTGGCTTTGAACACAGTAAATATAACATTTTATGTTATTTCTCAGATATGACTTGAAAAAGATGCCTGTATACCATTTTTAAGAATGTAACAAAGAACTGATTGTTGATCATTAATATTTGTTTGTTTAATTTTCAATAAAGAAAGGATTTTTAATATGAAGAGCCACATCAGAATGGAGGCCCAAGACCAGAGGACACTGGATTACTGTCTGAAGTTACAGACAGTACTTGTAACAGGATCCGGGTCTTCTACAAGATTGATGTATTCTTAACTACTCGGCCAATCTCTGCAGCTCCCTTTGGAGATTTTAGACATTATGTTGTGCTAGAGATCCCTAAGGAGTGATCATTTTTCTTATTTTATTTTATAGGTTTTATAAATGAGAGTGAAAGTTATTACCTAAAGAGGATTGGATAGGATTAAAGAAAGGATGATCACAAAACCTTAAGGTCTTGAGAGTCCAAGAAATCTTTGCTCGCTCTTGCAGAATCTTGTTTGTAGAATTTTTATAGACTACAGAATGGTTTCTTAGTCTTCCCTCACCTTTCCCCATAAGGCCTCTTAACTTTCCCTTTCTTCCTGTCCTGCCTTAGTGTCTCATCTGAAGATTTTGTGCCTTCTTCTCAACATTTGGTGATCTGTTTTCTGAAACGTCACTGCTAAACAAGAATAGAGGCTGGCTGATTCAGAGGATGAAAGGCTCAACCCACTTAAGCTCAGAAGCACAGAAGAAGGTCTGGGAAGCCTGGAAGCTAGAGGATAGTTATTATTTGTTTGTTTGTTTGTTTATCTATTTATTTATTTGAGACACGGCCTCAAGTAGCCCATGGTGGCCCCCTACTCACTATAAGATGATCATTTGATGGAAATTTGCAAGAAAAGATGTTACTACCTGGGATATAAAATCATATAAACAATAAGCACAGAACAGATTGTTAAACTGAATCCTGTGATTAGCACAAAATTACCAAAGGTTTTTTATCATGATGGACCTAGGAGCTATAACACTAGTAAATTATTAAAAATGTATTGCAGAGCTTGAAAGAGACTTAAATGGGGCATGTAAATTTTGGAGGACTGAAGACACATTGCTCTACTTATCATGTGTATGCAGACAGCTTTCTGCTTTAGTAATTGCACAGGTTCTAACTGTGTTGCAGTCAGAATATCAAGGGCCATCTGGCTTGTGGGATGCTGTCCTCATTATTTTAACTTTTGATTTTAAGAGTGTGATCATTTGGGCTGTAAAAAGAACATACTGATGCTTATATACTGAGAATGTGACAAAGCACAAAAGGATAGTTCTGAGAAGGAATTCAATATCAGAGTAGAGCAAAAGAAAAATAGTATGAAGGGTACACTTATTACATATAGAAGATTACAGTGACAATGTCCATAGTCCACAACAAAAGTAGTACAGTCAACAAGCAACAGATACATTGATGACTATTGGTTCATTGTGCATAGATTTATCTTTATGTTTAAGAAGTTTAGACACTTTTTTTCTCTTGACTGTAGAGAACACTTTATGTCTTTGTGTTATCTGCTGCTATTGTAGACTTTTGTGTTTGGATTGTTGTGAACACTGTGGAGACACAAAAGAGACATGTTTTGTACTGGAAGAAAACATTTTAAGCGCTTCTAGTTCGGTTTTGTAGGCTTTCTAAGGTAGGCTCCCATCCTGCGAAGGTGACACACACAGGAAGGTGTTGATATCTTTGACAGGCACCATATGAGTAAAATCTAATTGACAGCCTCTGGTCATGCATGTTTCCCTTGTACTGGGTTAATGGCGTGGCTTGGTATCAACTCCTGGCTTATTAGAGAATTGGAATAGACAAGAACATACTAGATTTTGCTTCATGGACTTCCTTATCCATTTCTCTTTTCAAAGGAACAAGGGAGTAGAAAAAAGCTTGGCTGTTGAAATGCTGTAAGTCATGATGTTTCTTAACAATTTTCATCTTTTCTTATGATTTCCTTGGCTCTATCAATCAGCCATCTTCAGTCTATAGCTGCATTAGATGGTTCATTTATTTTATTTTTTATAGTAGATGAAATTATGTTTAATTCTGAGAAGAAGGTGTGAAAGTCATTTGCATAGTCTCACCTACCAGAATGGATGTGGCTACTATAGTTTGTAAACATGTCTAGCTGAAAAGTGTGCTATGGCTCTAGGGCTGCTCCTTACACTTGAATGAGGACTCTCAGTTTTGGGTCTTGTGGTTATTTCATGTTTAAGAAAAAATTCTCAATGCTAGGCTGACAACATTTATTCCCTGGATTTGAATATTCTCCCCCAGCATTGATTGTTACACAAATTTATTTAGCAAGAGTTTCTGGATTACTGATTAAAAGAGAGGATAAAGCTTCAGTAGTGTTAACATTATTACCTGTGGTGCCAAGAATCACTCAAGGTGCATTGGTGGTTGTCTTCAGTTGCCTGGGGTGGCCTACATTGATAAACAAGGGAGCCATCATTGGAGATAGAAATCCTGTTCTCCCTTCAGAATGTCGGTTATCTTAACATCTGGTGATTTGAAATTTTGTAGAGGAGCACAGCCCTTCTTACTAATGGCAGATTGTCCAATGCTCAGGTTTCTCAAGCTGTGGAAAGCTTTGCCCCCTTTAGAGTCTCTTCTTTCTGCGGTTTCTCAAATATAGACTGGTGTACTCATTGCAGAAATAACTTATTCCTCAGGGCTGAGGCTATCTGTCAGGATTTTTCTTGTACCTCTAATCACTTCCCTTGAGTCTTTTAGACAATCCTTATTATATCTCTGCCATGGAAAACTCCAAAAGGCAAGCTTAAAAAACGTTTAAGGGTATCTGGGGGCCTTATTGTCTGCTTTTTACATTTTCTACTAGTATCTGGAGCCAATTGACTGAGAAAATAAGCACCTATCAAAGTCTACTCTTAGGAATTAAAACAGGCTCTGACTTCTCTAAGCATGATGCATTTGCAATCTTTATGCTTTGTAATATACTTGGGCCTTTGTCAATGTATTTAAGCTTTTTAGTTTTGTCTTAATATTTCTATTCCCATTCTGAAACAATTCTAAACATTAAGATAAACCTAATTTGTCATACTAAGCAGTTTCCCATCCCAAAACATTTTCTTTCTAAACTTCTTTTACAAAAAGTATATTTCTATACCTATAGATTTCTTTCTTTTATTTGATTCCCTTATTACTGAAATTACTTTATAAAGTTTGCAAAAGGTTTTTAAATGAAATTTATTTATTTATTTATTTTTACATGACATCCACAGTTTCCCCTCCCTCCTTTCCTTCCATTTCTGCCTCCCACCTCCCTCTGCTCCCCCTCGTCAATCCACTCTTTCTCAGTTTCTGTTCAGAAAATGGAGGTCTCCCATGGATATCAACAAAACATGGCATAACAAGATGCAGTAGGACTAAACACTTCCCCTTATATTAAGGCAGGGCAAGGCAACCAAGTGAGAGGAGTATGTTCCTAAAAGCCAGCCAAAGTGTTAAGGACATCCGCTGCTTTCACTGTTTGGAGTCCCACAAGAACACCAAGCTACACAGCTGTAACATATAAGTAGCGTGTAAAGGTCAGTCCATGCAAGTTCCCTGGTTGTCAGTCAGACTCTGAGCTCCTAGGAGCCCAGGTTAGTTGATTCTGTGGTATTTCTTGTGGTGTCTTTGACCCATCTTACTCATATAATCCTTCCTTGCTTTCTTCAGCATGATTCCCTGAGCTCTGATTAATGTTTGACCCTGGCTCTCTGCATCTGTTTCCATTAATTACTGGATGTAAGCTCTGATTTCAATTGAGGGAGTCAACAATTTCATTCAGGATTTTTTTTAGTTTATACATTTGCCTTCAATTTTCCTTTATTTTTTCTTCTTTCTTTTTTTAAATTATGAATAAAGTCACATTTTTTAATCCGTGTATATCCTTATTCAAGGTCCCTTCCCCTTCCCACCTGCTCCAGTCACTCTCTCTTCTCCACATCTCCCCATCTCCTCTCCAGCAAGGGCAGGAGGTCCCAAGGTCCCAATATTGCTCAGTTCAGCCTCCACTCCTGGTGGATCCAGTTTCCTCCCCCCAACATCAAGACTGAGTCAGGTGTTCCTCTAGAGGGAGTGGGATTCATGGTGTCATTACTAGGTGTTTCAGATCCCAAGCTGTTCAGTGGTTGTGGTTTGCAGCTTGGACATGCTTTGCTTTCTTCCTTTTTTGTTTAGAGTCCACTAATGAGTGAGTACATCCCTGGTTATCTTTCTGGGTTTGAGATACTTCACTCAGGAGGATTTTCTCCAAATCCATCCATTTGCCTGTGAATTTTAGGATATCATTTTTTCTTACTGCTGAGTAGTACTCCATTGTGTAGATATACCACAGTTTGTTAATCCATTCTTCAGTTGAGGGGCATCTAGGTTGTTTCCAGGTTCTTGCTATTACAAATAATGCTGCTATGAACCTAGTTGAGCTAATGCATTTGGAGTGTGAATGTTCATCTTTAGGGTATATGTCCATTAGTGGTATTGCTGGATCCTTGGGGAAATTGATTCCCAGTTTTCTGAGAATACTAAACTCAGTTCTTGGTAGTAGCAATAAATGCTTTTAATCACCCATCCATCTCTCCAGGCCCAAGATGTCTATTTGACCAACAAATTTTTTGTTTCTATTTTTATAGAATAAAGTCTCATTTTTTAAATTCATGTATCCTTTAGTTCCTATTCCCTTCCCCCTTCTGGCCCCTCCCAGTCAGTCTTCAGCCTCCCTCCTCCCCAGCCCCCATCCCCTTCCCAGAAAGGTAAGGTGCCAGTCCAAGCACAGAAACATACCCTTGAGGTTCCACATATTGTCCATGCCAACGGATAGTTGCCTATCCTTGGAGGGCTTAGTTCTTTTTTCAGATGGTTCCCAGGTGACTATTCTTGATTCAGTGAGCTCCCCAGAGCTCCAGCCAGCCATCACTGTGAGAATTCTACGCATAGTCCCTATCCCCTTGCTCATATAGTGTCTCCTCCCCTGCTGTCAGATGGACCAGAAATTCAATCCAGTGCTCAGCTATATATCCCTGCCTCTACTTCTGTTCATTGTTGGATGTAAGTTTTGTGATGGCACTTAGGGTGGCTATTCATATGATTATGGAGGAAGTCCTGTTTAGGCAACACCTTCGCTATTGGTTGGAGACCTACCCAGGGACTTCCTGTGAGTTCTTGGAGGTTACCTTCAGACCTCATTGACTAACAAATTTAAATCAAATTTTTGATACATTCAAATTTATCATTGCACATATAGAAATAATTTTTGCTAAGAGCCATCAACTTCCTACTTAGGCCCACAAGTTAACTAAAATCTAAATCAAAGTTTGCATTTCTTCCTTGTGTGTGTGTGTGTGTGTGTGTTTACTTTAGGCCAAACTTCTGCCAGACTCAGTAAAATGTAAAAAAATAAGTGTCTGTTTAATCATGCCTCCCAACCTATGTTATCAAAAGCTGAATGCAGACATTATTTTCAGATAACACAGCCTGATAGGACAGTGCATCTCTCAGATGAGGGACATTTTCCAGAGGGCAAGCCTGTGCTGTGAGTGCATCAGGCTATCCCTGGAGTGTATATCTTCAAACAAGAGCTGACATGTATCAGCTTGCAGAAACCGACCTGAGCCAATGAGCACTCATATTAGATCTTAACCAAAACAGCTTCATTATGTAGACTTGAGGCTTCTGGCTCCAAGTTTTTTTTCCTATTTAAATCTGAATTTCCTGTCAGGCTACAGTAGATGGATCTGGGGCCACTGGACCCTTCTATTTACTTCTCCAGCTACAGCCACAGTGAAGACATTCTCTCTCCCCGCACCTCCTCTTGTGTCTTAGTTGGCATGGCTGTTATACATGAAGAACACTTAGATTTACTACTTGCTGTTTTAGCTGCATTGCTGACTCCACAGCATGATGCCATTCTTAATCCTAAATCTGCACTTACAATGACATAAATTTTTTAAAAAAAAAAACAAGTAGAAATTTTCTGTGTCGTTAGTAAAAGAAAATCAGTTAGCAGGTAAACTTGTTATGCACAGTTGAGGTATTATTTTTTCCTGTTCTAAGAGGAAACCAGTGAAGGGGACACATTTACACATGGACAGTCACAGTGTATTTCTATGATACCATTTTTAGACAAAATTTTATTCTGATTTCTATTTTATAGCAAGGCTATTTATATTTGCTTTTGTTTGTAAAACAACAGAGGAGGGAGGGGAAAAAAACCTCAGTAGTAGTTCCCATCCAGACTAAGCAGCACTGGCCTGTCTCATTTTTAAACTGGGGATACTCATATTAAGTTTCTAATATTGATATTGACTAGTAGGGAATGAAGAAATTCATTTCCAGAGTTTCAGGAAAGGTAAATACTGGCTGAATAGAAATGGAAAAATGTGTGTGTGTGTGTGTGTGTGTGTGTGTGTGTGTGTAGGGGAATTTTGGCCACCTGCTTTGCCAGATGAAAAGAACAATATTGCCATAAATGGATGTCATAAAAGCCTGTGTGTGAGCTGTGGTTTAGGTGGTGTCTTAGTTAATTTTCTATTGCTATGGCAAAGGTAACTTATTTTTAAAAATATTTAATTAGAAGCTTGAGTACGGTTTCAGAGTGTGAGTCCATGACCATCATTATAAGGAGCTAAGCAGCAAGCAGGCAGACATGGTGCTGGAGCAGTACCTGAGAACTCACATCTTACTCACAACCACAAAGCAGAGACCAGAGTGGGGAGGTAATGGGCCCTCCCCCGAGTGACACAGCTCCTCCAACAAGGCTGTACCTCCTAATCTTTCCAAAAGCACTTCTACCAACTAAGGACCAGCAATATTATCTGCTGGAGGTGGAGGTATTCCTATTCAAATAACCACAGGTTGGAAGTAGGACTACCATCCAACTAGATTTATGAGGGCACCACAGTATTCAGATATTCTGGGAACTGTTTCCAAGTGTGTGTGTATTTGACTCACTATAATAGCAGCAGTTTATGGTGTACCTTTGTGCAATGTCAAGTAATGTGCACACAAATTGCAATTTGTGTCTAAATCCATGGCACATTTACATCCCTGTTCCTCTGCCTGAGTTTTTTATTTTCAGAGGGCTACAGGGAAAGCCATTCAGACACAAACACCCCTAATACTCCCTGTTAGTGTCAGACCTGCCCTTTGAGGACCTGGCCAATATGCAGGCAGTATCTTGGCCAGCTCATGGTCTTGACAATATCATGTGCTCATTGCAATGTGGCCTCTCTGCAAATGTGCAAAGTCCCTTCATAAAAGGTGGGGCCTGGCCTGCTTTCCTGTCTTCTCTCTTTTTCTCAACCCCCTGTACTTCCCTCTCCTCTCTCTCTCTCTCTCTCTCTCTCTCTCTCTCTCTCTCTCTCTCTCTCTCTCTCTCTCCTTTCCCCCTCCCTCTCCCTTCTTTTCTCTCTCCCTTCTTTCCTCCTACAAGGCCACTGTATGCCCACTTTCTCTCTCCCCCTCTCCCTTCTCCCCAATAAAACTCTCCATGTGAATGTGAGTGCAGTTTGCATGACGTCTCTGTCTCATAACCTTGGCTGTAACACACCAAGGTCTCTCTTCTGCTGTTTTTAAAACACAGCACCTCATCCCTGGAGTCTACCTCTGAAATATGCAGTCTTATATGTCAGCACAACTAGTTCTTGTGACCTGCTTCCTGTCCTGAACCACACATCATTTCACTTATGAAAAGACCCAAGCAAGAACAGAGAGAGATGAAAGCTCCAATGTGGATGATTGTTCTGCCAAATACTGAAATTCTTTAGAAATGTTAAGCTAAAAGCTAGCCATAGCTTTACATTATTGAACATTGCATTGCCATTTAAGTTGATAGGTTTTAATTAGTTTGTATTCTCCCTAAGGGGTGTCTATTAATTTAAGCAATAGTCAAGAGGCTGTGTAAAGCTGGTACTTCAAACAAACACCACCATGGATTGTAAGAGAAAGATAAACTAGCAGACACACACTATGCTGAGCATTAAAAAGAACATTTTTCACTGTACAAGTAATTTACAGCACTGAAAAACTTTTTTCCATTTTCAGTAAGATCTTTGAGCTCAGAAAGAGACTAGATAATGGGCTACAAGTCAAGGGTAAAGCTAGTCAAAATATACTAAAACAGGCTTGCTGGAAGCACAGTATATAGTGAGCCATTTACATCCTTGGCTCTCAACAAAAAGTTAAAAATGATATCTAGTATTCTGAAAAAGAAACTGGGGTTAATTTTATTTGTGATTCAAAAAGGAAAAAAAGTAAAATCAATCCTATTTATATTTGTAGACACATATTTAAAAAGTAATCATTTCACAGATATATTTGTTAGATAACTGAAAAATCACAAATTTTATTTAAAAAGTGAATCTTCTAATGATCTGACCTGACTCCCTATTTGAACTGTCTTCATCAAAGAATATAATCCAATTTAGACAATTAGAGATGAGATGCATGTGAAATTGATTAATATATGCAAAGAACTCACTCTGTAGATTGGCTAGTGAAAAAATATTGCAAATTATTGCCAACTGTTGTTGTTCCTGGGCTGACAATATTAATTTAGGAAGAATTTGGTTTGCCAAGGCAAATTTTAGGAAGCATCCAGATTCCTGAAATGGAAACTTAACTGCCCCTGTTGAAAATATTCTAGATAAACAAAAGTAGGGTTGAGAGTTGAAGCTTCTTCTCAAGTAATCTGCCACACATATTCAGCAGAAAACTGAAAGCTAAGTGTAGGTAGTGACCAGAAAGGGCTAGATATAGACTTGTAGTCAACAGTTGTGATTGTGTGGCAAGCAAGTTGACGACTAGGATCACAACCTTCTTTGACCTTCAGAAGGGTGGGAGAGACTCTTAAAACGGCTGCCTCTGGCAGGTTCTGGGTGGAGATGGCAGCCTCGGATGCAGTTTGTCTTATCTGGAAGTCAGAAGAGGAGAAAGAACACAAACAGGAATGCACCATTTGGGAATGTGGTGAAACTCTTTGATTTCCAAAAATGTCAAGGGATCATCCTAAGGCTGGTGCAGTGCAACTGAGCTTGACTGAGTGGTTTGAGGCCAGGGTAATTCAGGTGTCAGTTTGATGCATTTGTGCTCTTTGTAAGACACAGTTACTGTTTACATGCAATATGATCACACTGTTAACTTATTTCTGGGTCTTAATCAGGGGAGGCCAGTACATCTCTGAGTAGGATATTTTTCTCACTATTCCATGTTCATATTGTTTCACTTTCTTCTGGAGAGTCAACTCTGTAGCATCCACATTCGCATTAAAATAGCAGTGAGTTGGCTTCAAACTCTTAACTGACTGCATATATTTTTCTCAGATGCCTTAGCACAAAGATTCTGAAATATACTGTGAGTTTGGCATATGAGGCCAATTTCCATGATTACTGTACTTTTCTGAGGAATGGGCCTAAAGGATAAGACTGTCCAATTATGGGCACTCCTTAGGTTCTCAAGGCAAGGATGTCAAAGGATCCACCCTAGTTTCTTTAATAATGGCCATGGAGTCCATTTTGTTCTTTGAAATCTAGAAATCAGCTGATCAAGTTAGTGGGTCTTATATTCTGTCTTTTACTATGAAAAATTAAAAAGGAGGAGGAAAAGAAGGAGGAGGGAGAGAAGGAGGAGGAGGAGGAGGAGGAGGAGGAGGAGGAGGAGGAGAAGAAGAAGAAGAAGAAGAAGAAAAGCAAAAACTATGGTTTTGCCTGTTATTTTTAAACCATTTTTTCACTTAGTCTCCTTCTTTATCAGCCCCAGCCCATTTAAGTAACTACTATTTATTGGAGGTTATCCTTACAATTTAGAGTATTAAATAACACAGGAGTTGTGATTATCAGTTTGAATTATTAAATTATCATA
This sequence comes from Sigmodon hispidus, assembly GCA_004025045.1. Lineage (NCBI taxonomy): Eukaryota > Metazoa > Chordata > Mammalia > Rodentia > Cricetidae > Sigmodon > Sigmodon hispidus. The sequence goes on from PVIH01008214.1 coordinate 12,917, forward strand.
ACATAGAATCACCTGGGAGGAGACTGTCAATAAGGAATTGTCTTTACTGGGTTGGCCTTTGGGCATTTGTGACAATGATTATCCTAATTAAGTTCATTGATGTCTACACTGCCCTGTAGACAAGGAGCTCTGAACTGTGTAAGAGTGAAGGAAAGAATCTGAACACAAAAAGAAGGTTAGTAAGTGAGCACACTCATGCTTATTTCTCTCAATTTTTGACTGTGGGTGTGACTGATGAACAGCTTTGTTTCTACTGCCCTAGTTTTTACAGCAAACCTGGAATTTTGAGCTAAAACTTTTCCTTTTCCCCTAAGTTGCTCTTTGCTGTAGCATTTTGTCACAGAAACAGAAATGAAACTAAAGCAGAAATTAATGACTAGTTAAATGCATAAAACAGTGTAGAGGGCTATGAAGAAGGTTTTGTAGTAATAGAAGATAAGTCCATGCATAGCATGTAGAAAACAGAGGAACTGGGAGGTGGGAGAGCATCATGCACAAATCCACAATTCGTAGGGATGAGTGAAAATGTATTACTAGGGTATTTTTAAACTCAATAATTATATCCATGTATTATCTGAAAACAGTACTCTAAAGCCACAGGCTTCATACTCTATTTCTAGAGGAAAGACAAATTGCAATGCATGCAAAAAAGGTAACTTTTAAATTGATAGAGATGAAAGATTAATGCCTATTTGTAAACTGTATTTTTTTTAAAACCACAGCTAAAACCCAACCCTCTGCATTCAGCAATTTGAAATAGGAAGTTATTTATTCCATAAATATTCCTCACTATTGTTAAAACTGAAATAGTCCCTTAAGCATTTTGATTAGCTACTTTCAGTAGGGAGGAACAATCTTCAATAGCAAAAGCCCATCTAACTAACTTCACACAGTATTGAATCAAGATATGTTTGAGTACTGTGAATGAATTGAAAGTGTGAATTGTATGGAAACATGGCACTGAAAGTACTTGCTTTGGCTTGTATGTATACAAGCATGGATGGAATGACTGTCATGTACATAGGCATAACCCACTGCAACTTCCCAAGATAATGGGCGAAGAGAGTCTCTGAGGTCATTACAAATTTTTCAGTGGATGCTCATGTCACATAGCAAGGCAGGTTGCTCAGGTTTGCAAAAATATGAGTGGAGGGGTATCAGAAAAAGCTGCAATAGGTAGAGCTTCACTTGATGCACACCTTTCAATAACTAGGAAAAAAGTGAGTCTGCTGGTCTTTGTCATATGGTACCAGAGCATTTATCTATTGAATGTAATTTTCAGTCAGCATAGAGCCCCATACACCAACTTACATGCTCTCACTTCCTAGAGAACTCCCTTCAATTCATCTTTGAGTTTCTTTCATTATATTTTGATCTTTAGTAAACTGGAGTTGGTGGGCCAATGAGAAATGTAATTACATGTATCACTTTAAAAATCAAAATTTTTGCGTTTCTCTTGCTATGCTTTTCTTTTCCTAAAAAGCAGTAAATACAAACACCTTTATTGTCTCCTAAGGAGAAAGCTGAGAGCCTATGCTTCAGGACCTCAGAGTGTAGATCTCATGGGTTCAAGATATTGCAAAATTAAGACTAATTATTATACAAAATGATCTTTTGAGGTAAGATCTTTTATTCTTGATTTTCTTTCTTTCTGTCTATCTGTCTTTCATTTTATTTCTTTTCTATTTTTATATTTTGAACCAGGATTATGACATAAAGCCCAGACTGGACTCAAACCCACAGTCTCCCATCTTAGCATGTTGGATGTTGGTGTGATGAGCATGTGCCTGTGCACATGGCTTTCTGTCTGCTTCTCTAAAAATACGCATTTAGTAAGTCACGCTCCGATTTTATGTGCCAGAAATCCTTGTTCAGTATAATATAGATTTGCAATGCCTTGAGTTGCGAAAGATTCTTTTCAATTTTGTGATTAATGAATCAGTCTTAATTTTCTATAAACATGTTATTTTTGTGTATTTCACTTGGTTCAAAGCTCCCAAATGTTTGCTGTTAGATAATGGTTTACATTTGCCATGAATGTATTACTATAAGTAAAGTTACCTATTTTATGGTTAGTGATCATTTTTTTCCTACCTTTTGTGTGCTTCAAATTTGTTTGCATTTTTTCTTTTAACTTGGTAGCTAGTCTCTTAAAATATTTCTGAACTTGGATCAAAGAATTTCAGTAATTATTCTGAGAATGCTATACTTTTGTAATCCTATTACTTTTCTCAAAGAGAAGACTTACATTGGATTTGTGTTCTGATATATTAAATTACTAATGGTTTCTGAGAATTCACACCTCCCCCTTTCTCATTTTTTTTATGGCTCACTTTAAATGGAATAAATGTAGATTGAGGTGATCAAAAACTGCTGATTCTAAAACTCTTAATTGCCTAATACTGAGAAGTTACACTTTTTTCATAACTAATTTGGCAGCATCTTGACCAATTCTTAAGCAAACTCAACCTAGAATGACATGTTCTCATTTATAATCACTTTACGTCACTGACTGTAAATATTTGTATGTTTTGCTACAGAAATAATATAAGCTTTTTGTAGGTTTATGTATATTAGAAGTATAGGTCTCTGTACTTTCTAAATGTGATGAATCTGGAATCCCAAAATACATCTGGTCTCAAGTATTAAAGCAGAATTCTGTAAGTTAAATGTATGACTTTCACACAAATGCAAAATTAATACATATCAAAGATTTCATTCAACTCATTAACTGATGAGCAAACCAGAAAGATGGCAGGGTTGGTTCAAAGGAGAATTTTTAAACGAAAAAAATGGTGCAGTCAGGCAATTCCAGGGATGTAGAAACCAATTTGTATGAATAAATTAAAATTTTAATTGTGTACCAAAGAATAAAATATTTTTCCCTATTAAACACAAGCCTGTGCATTATCACATCATTTCAAAGTTCCCAGATTCTAAATAAAAATTTTGAATAACAAAGTCAAATCTGAGTTTACTTTCTCTGGCATTTGTATAATCCATGGTTATACAATGATGGAGGAAGGACATGAGTTAGCTCTCAAATTTACTTTAACTTGAATAAGTTTCCCAACCGAACTCTGGCTTCCACCATGACCATACATAAACCTCAAAATACATCTATACGAAAAGTTTGGTTCATTACATTTTTAGATCTTTATTTAAAGGATTAAATGAATGTATAAATAAAAAAATAAAAGCAGGAAGGTTAGTAATTCATGTACCCCAGGCTAGCCTTAAACCTCCAACCTTAGCCTTGACTTGAAAATGTAAAGCTTCCATGACTTATCCTTCCATCTCAAACCTAGGAAACAGAGGCAATAAACTTCTTCCTTGCAATTTCATCCTAAGTACTGTAAGTTGGGCCCAAATCCTATGTCAGAGATCTTCCCATTACTTTAAAACATATAACCATCAAGAAACATCTTTGCTCATTCCAGTTCTAGGTAAATTTTCTTGGGAAAATGTGTAGACATTGGTCCTTCAGTAATTATCACCTTTAAGTCCATCCTTGAATGTCTATGTAGTGTCTTGAGCACACAGTAGTCCTCTTTCTCAGCCCCTCACATGTTGGGATTCTAGACATGAGGCATTACACCTGATCTCATATTTATTCTAAGTGGTTAGTTATCCCATATAACACAAGGATAGTCTATAAGTTTGACATTCCATATCTAGCTATATCTTTCTACTCATGTATTTGATTAGATTCCAGTAAGAAAGGCAGACTACTTCTGAATTTGCACAAATTACCAAATATCCCTTCAACAGAAGGTGAACATGGACCGTGCATGCTGGTGGTTGACATGAGTGAGATGTCTTGGGCTGTTTCATATTAGCAGCAGAAGTACAGTCTGCTCTGCTGGTCAGGAATTTTGTTGTTGTCAGAAAATAATAACTGAAAAGAGAACTAGAAAGGACATGAGGTTTATTTGGCTCAGTTTCAGAGATTTCAGCCCCCAATTGGCTGTCAGGATTGCTCTGGCCTGTGGTGAAGCAGGACATCTCAGCAGTGAGAACATGGAACAGGACATACCTGCTCACTCATGGTAGCCAGGAAAGAGAGGGTGTTTGAATTAGTGAGCTTCATTTTTCTCTCCTTTTTGGTTTCTACTCATCCCCAGGATACTGAATGCTGCCACAGTTTCAGGGTGAGTTTCCACCCATTGGTTAATGGCCTTGGGAATGCTATTACGTATGTACTCCAGAGTGAGCTTTATAATCTGGCTGTCTCAATCCAATTACACTGGCAAATGAAGTTTAACCATTTCATTTACTAAACTGAGAAAAACAGAATTTTTATTTTTAAAAGAAAAAAAGAGAAGGAGCTTTTCTTAAACCAAATGTATTATAAAATGAGTTACTAAACTTATCTCATTAGTTCATTTGACTTGGTGGAGTTCTTGGTTTTTGTTTTACTTTCATGTAGTTGTCTGCTTCTAGAAGGACACATTTGAAGTCTTGTCCCTGTCTTCAGTGGGTTCGCTTGTAGCATGTGGTTTCTGACCCTGACCAGCTGGTGGTTCAGACCCATAGACCTAGCCTCCTGCTGCTGCTTAGGCCCCCCAAAATGACTCAAACACTTATATAAATTTCATCCTGTTTGACCTATGTCTCAGGCATATTGCTAGCTAGCTCTTTTATCTTAATTCAACTCATTTCCATTAATCTGTTCTGCCACATGGTCCATGGCTCACCTGTGTTCCTTGCATGCCTGTTCTTTGACAGCTGGATCGAGTCTCTCGGACTCCACCTTCCTCCTACCTGTACTTCAGTTTCCCCACCTACTTTTTTTTATTTTTTATTTTTATTTTTTTCCATCCCTGCATATCCTTATTCAAGGTCCCTTCCCCCTCCCGCCACATCAAGTCATTTTTTCTTCTCCACAACTCCCCATCCCCTGCCTGGGCAGGCAGCAGACAGTCCTATGGTCCCACTGACCCAATAATGCTTAGTTCAGTCTCCACTCCTTGCAAATCCAGTTTTGTCCCCCCTCCCTCAAGAGTGAGTCAGGTGTTCATATAGTTGGAGTCCCCACCTACTTCTATGGTGCCTGGCATGGCCAAAACAGTTTCTTTGTTTAAAGAATGATATTCACAACATATAGAAAGACATTCCCACATCATTCACAGTCTAAATCAGTGCTTCTCAACCTTCCTAATGCTCTGACTCTTTAATACAATTCTTCATGCTATGGTGGCCTCCAACCATACCATTATTTTGTTACTACTTTATAACTGTAATTTTGCTACTGTTATGAATTGCAATGCAAATATCTGATATGTGGAATACCTGATATGTGACCCCTGTGGGGTTATGAAGCACAGATTAAGAACCGCTGGCCTAAACAATGTCAGCTTTCAATTCCAGAACTTTATGTATGAGTCTCTGTCTTGCTGCTACTAGTGTCAGCCTTTCCTGAGACTTTCACTCAGTTGAAACAGAAATGGGGACCTGCAGCTATGATGGACTTCAGATAAGCACTAGGCCCAGGAACACACTGGCCTAAGAATGAGGTTAAATTCTGAGGTTCTTTTATTATGATCACAAATAATATAAGGTACAACAGTGTACTTTATTCTCTTGTTAGTGACATCTATAAACTTTTAATGAGACTGAGCATTCTAATATGGGGTTTTTTGATCTAAGGCAATGATTATTAAGTGTCGCCCAGACCCACATTAAACAGAGTGCTGGGCTCCACCTCCGTCATTTCTCATTTAGTAAGTCTGAAATGGGTCTCTAGAATTATTTCCTCCTTCTCTTCTCCTTCCAACTCTACCTCCCCCCAGCCAGTTCTCTATTTAGGAACTTGTATGAGTCAGGTACATGCCCAACAACTGTGCTGCACCCCCACCTTAGAATGGATATGTCTAATAAAGAGCCGGGTGATGAGGCCTGAGAATTGCACTGCTATAAAGATGTAATTTCTGAAGCAATTTCATTAGTAGCATCCTGCCTGTTCAATTTATCCTTTGCCTTGACAAGTCACATTAATATTATTACAATAATGTTGAGGTGATTGAGAAATATGGTCTGTACCAAACACTACCTATCATTTCTAGCATCCTTCTTCTTGTAAAGCAAAAGAAGACAGATTTATGATGATCCAGGGGTTGAGTGGAAAATCTCAAAGTCAGTTTTTGATCATAAAATAGTATTATAGAACTATGTTATTTTCTAAATTTGGGTTCTGATCTTGTGAAGAAAAATCAAGGGTGTTAGAAGTGATCTCTCACTGGATTAAGACAGAAATCACAACTTTGAGATTTTCTTGGCTACCTGTTTTAGAAAGCCAGCAGTATTGCTTCTTCACACGATAGAAGCAGGGGCAGAATGGCTATAGAAGGAGATGGTGGGCATAGAGGAAAACTGCTGCCCAGCTGCCAGTGGGTACCCTTAAGTCATCAGCTTGACTCATCAATCATTTGCAAATCAGAGCCTCCCTCAGCTTGGCTAAAGTGTGTGTGTGTGTGTGTGTGTGTGTGTGTGTGTGAATATGTGAGTTTGTGTGTATGTGTATATGTTGTGTGTGTGTGTATGCATGTGTGTTGAATGAGCCTTGTGTGTTGAAGGGGAGGGTGATACAATTTCTCGAGAGTCTTGTTTCTTTCCTGAATGCTATGTTAAACCTTGAGTGCCAAATTGTCTCAATAACTGCTTCTGTAGAATCCAAAATTTGACTTTAGCATTTTTAAAGAGAGCAAAATTTATCATTTTTGTTAAAGAGTGATAAATATAATATGGGGCATGGTAAAAAGCAATTGAAGCACATCATACTCTTCTGCTGACTACTAGATCCTATTTTGACAGATGATGCAGTGGTCAAAAATAACTACTTATGGACTGACTTTTATTGTCTAACCATGGCTGAGGCTAGTTAGTTTTTACACAGAAGATACCAAGTTCTAGCCTGCATGGATACAATATGTGGTACTTAAGATTTCTTAAGCTCCTTTGTAAGATCATTAAAAATAAACTTATTGGAACTGAACATCCTTTTTCAACATTTTAATAAAAAGCTGATTGGCCAAAGGCAAACAGGAAGTGTGGGCAGGGCTACCAGGCTAAGAAAACTCAGGAACATCTCAGAGCAGACACAGATGCCAAAGTCATCAGAGCTGCCAGGAGACACAGAGGAAATGCTGCTATAAGAAAAGGTACCAAGCCACGTGGCTGAACAAGATTGGTTGAGTTCAGATGAAAGAGCTAGCAAATTATATGCCTGTGCCCTAGGTCAATCAGTGTAAAAATAATATAAGTCTGTGTTATTATTTGAGGCAAAGTGGGGCTGAGAGTGAAACTAACCCTTTTGTCCAGTCCCAGAAAGTCTGGGCCAGAACCATTTTCAACAGCTGCTCTACAAAATTCAGTGGGGAAGAGGTCCTAATACATTTGCAAGTTATGTTTTCAACTTACTGAGTTGATGCCCTGTAATGAATCAAAGAGCATCCATAATGTTTGGACACTGTTTAAAAGCAACCCAAGGGTTTTTAAGTTAACCAAAGATTTTTCAAATCATGTTAAAATTGAAACTCCACAGAATATAGATGTTTATATAAAAAGCTTGTAAGGATTATAAGTTATAATTAATTTTACTTGCTACAAGCTTATATTTTTTGTACTCTTAGAAAAATTTCATCATGTTATTTTATTTGGCCAGTAAAACAGCATAAGATCTTTTGAAAATTTAAAAACAGTTTTCTAAAAATAATTTTTTACATAAAAGCATGGTCAGATAAAAATACAGAAAGATATGCAGCTATTTTCTAACCCCCAAATTATGAAGCCAGTCTAGTCTGATTTGCCCAATGGTGTATCTTGATTATGAAAAATTTAATTTGTATATGAACACATTTTATAATGCCACAATGTCTGGCTCTAATTAAATATTAAATGACAGAAATTTCATTACTTAAATATTTTGGGCTACCCATTCACTTGGCTTCATTTAAAAGGTTATTGTATGTAATAATCAGATTCTTCATTTTCTGAGAGCCATTTAGAAATGTTGTGTATGTGTGTAAAATTTAAAGCTTAATTAATAATATTTAATTAATTATAATAAAAATAATTATATTGGTTATTACTAATTGGTATGGGAGGTACATGCCAAAGCACATGTGTGGAGATCACAGGACAACTTGCTAAAGTAGTTTCATCCTTCTGCCATATATGTCCTAGGAAATGAACCTAGGTTGTCAGACTTGGTGGCATGTGCCTTACTGTGGAGATAGCTCATTGCCCCTATAGGTGCACCATTCATTGTGACAAATGAATTCAGGAAGAGCTTCTTTGTTTTCAGATATAATCAAATCTTTTAAAAAAACTTTATTTTTATTCATGTGTGAATCTGTGTCTGTATGCTTGAGTGCCACTCTGTATAGGTACTTATGGAAGCCAGAGGAGAATGGCAGATGCCACTGGGCTGGAGTTACAGCCAACAGTGAGCCAGGCTACATGAGTCCTCATATGTAGTTAAGAGCTATACATACTCTTAATTGTGTAGCCATCCCTCTGGCCCCCAAAATCATCTAATCTTAACATTCCTTAAAGGTAAGAAAAACTGAAAATCCAAACAAGAATTATAGACCTATGTAAATCATCCTTGGTTATCCAGTAAGTTCAAGGACTACACAAGACTTTGTCTCAAAAAACAAACAAGAAAAAACAAAATTTCAGGTCACACACACACACACAAAATGAACACATTCGTTGAAGCCAAATGTAAAAATAAAACAGAAACACAAAATCTCATGAGTTCCTGTCTCAAAGAGCTGTTTACTTTTTTTTTTTTTTTTTTTTTTTTTTGCGGTGTCTCAGTCTTTATTCTCAGCAGGTTCTCACACACATGAAACACACTCTTGGACTTTCAGATCTTGTTGAATGCTGCAATGTCGACACTCTGCGCGTGCTCCTCGAACTTGCTGATCTCCTCCTCTAGCAGGTCAGTACCCACTTTGTCATCTTCCACCACACACTGGATCTGCAACTTCCGGATGCCATAGCCAACGGGCACGAGCTTGGAGCCCCCCCAGACCAGCCCGTCCAGCTGGATGGATCGTACACAAGACTCCAGCTGGGTCATGTCTGTCTCATCATCCCAAGGTTTGACATCCAGAAGGATGGAGGATTTGGCCACCAGTGTGGGCTTCTTGGCTTTCTTCTCTGCGTACTGCCGAAGTCTCTCCTCCCGGAGTCGGGCCGCCTCCTTATCTTCTTCTTCCTCATCACTGCCAAACAGGTCGATGTCATTATCCTCATCGTCCTCTGCTGGGGTAGCTGCCTTCTTGGCTGGAGGCTCCACTTGACACATTGGAGACTCATGTTGGGTCTGTGGGTCTGTGGCTCGGTGACTAGGAGAACTCTTCTCTAGAGTGGTCAGCTGGGCCTCCAACTTGGAAATGGCCTGCTGCAGATCTTGCACCACGCCTCGAAGGTTCTGGTTCTTCACTTCCAGACTGGCGATCCGTACAATGAACTCACTATGATCTCCACCAGGTCCACTGGAGGCCCCAGGACCAGAGCTTCCAGCCAGAGATTTCTGGATGTTCTCTCTGGCTCTTGCAATGTCATGGAGGATCACGCTGGCACCATTCTCCTGGCGGGAGCCAGCAGTCACAGGCTCATTCATCTGCTCGTAGAATTTCCTTTCTGCATCATCATATTTGAACTTGTCAAACCAGATCTTCTCATGCTCTAGAAAGTTTGTAGCCATTTTTACTCCAGCCAAGGACGCAGCAACCAAAACCTGGAACTGCGACTTCAGGACTCGAGCTGTTTCCTTTTAATGTGTCTAAAATATTTTCTTAATTAGGGTGAGCACAGAAAGAAGCAGACAGACAGAAAACATCTCTTTGCCTTCTCCTTTGGTTCAGGCAGATGCCCATGATATTGAAACATGCCATCTAATCATGAAATCAGGTCCCAGCTTCTAGCCAATGGTGGGGTGGGGTGAGGGTGGGGTCCAACATGTATGAAATAGATCAAGAACCAGATATGGGCAAGACCCAGAAACAGACACAAAGGAGTCAGGAGGATCAGCAGAGAAGCAATAGGATGTCTCCTGACTCTACATGCTCTCTAGAGAAGCTAAGTGAAGGCTTACCACTGGCTTCGCAGGTGAGCACCCTTGTCCAAACTTGCCGGGTGTCTTGTTGAAAGCCTGTAATCCTAGTGCTTAGGGAAGAGGCAGGAGGCTAGGACCTCAAGGTCATCCTCTGCTGCATACTATATTATAGCCTGTATCAAAACACAGGTAAAAACTAGAACTATCAAAACATTGAAACATGAGCCTCATATACATATCAAAGCTTTTATCCAATCCATTGCTTAATGAAACATTCAGTCAGATGTTCAAATGGGTTGGAGGAGAATTTTTACAAAAAATAATCCAAATGTCATTTAGATAAAAGGACTCTGAAATCAGTTTGCTCACAGTGCCAACCTGGGTAGTGCTTTACAGAAAAGTACAGCTTTAACTTGGGATTCTCTGTCCTTCTCATGGATACAGATTCATTTATAATACCCTGATGTGTCTTCTATGAAATAATTGAATGGCAGATACTTTTTTAATTAGCAAATATTCCTTGTCTCTTAACTGAGATCTATAGCAGTGTGCAATCATCTCCTTGCTTCCTTTCTATGTGTTGATAATTTTAAGAACTTCCTTATAAGTTGGGTCTGAATCACTTTTGCAACTTTGACTATAATTGATTGTCTATTCAATCAATTTCCATAACACAATATGCCCTCTATATTTGTGGGTCCTGTCTCTATGGATTCACCCAAGCAGAAGTGGAAATTGATTTTAAAATTGCATCTATACTGAATGCATGCAGGTGTTCTTGTCATTATTCCCTGAGCTACATAGTCTGGCAAGTATTTATAGAGAATTTGCATTAGATAGAAAGTATTGCAGTGATAATTTAGAGAAGGATGTAAATAGGTTATGAGCTACAACTATGATGTCATATATGTACCTAAGCATGTGATGCTGGGGTGGGGAACTCTCGAACTAATCCCCTGCACAAATCAAGAAAGGACTATACTTAAAATACATTTTCTTAATAATTTTTATACTCATATATGATATATATTGTAATTTCTCTTAACCACGGAGCCATCTCTCCAGCCCCCCAAATGTATATCTTTTGTTTTTTTAAGATTTATTTATTTATTATGTTTACAGTATACAGAAGAGGGTACCAGATGTCATTATAGATGGTTGTGGGCCACCATGTGGTTGCTGGGACTTGAACTCAGGACCTCCTCCGGAAGAACAGTCAAAGCTCTTAACCTCTGAGCCATCTCTCCAGCCTCTATATATTGTAATTTCTCTACCCATTACTCTATCTTATCTCCCTGCACTGCTACAGAATTATTCTTTTCCACATCTTGTCCTATTATCATATTCATTTTTTGTTATTCACTGGGTTTAATTAAGGTCATCAGCATGAGAAGGGGCAGGAGGGTATTTATCGGAGCAGGAGCAACTAGACAACACCAATGAAGAAAATGACTTTGCTTCCCTATGGAACTATAAATTGCCAATAGCTCTTCACTGGGGAAGGGCTTTCAGGATCCCAAGAAGAGACTACTTAATGGTTTTTGATTCTCTGGGAAATTGTACTTTTGCCCATCTTGATCATCAAAATCAAATGAGTTTAAATGGCCAACAAACAGGAGTTGATTCATTTAACAATTAACAAAACTCATGGAACAGTATGGTGTTTCTATCAGACAGTTTCATGGAGCATTTGCAATATAATCATCAAGGGAATATGCTAAAAATACAGGTGCCTGATTAGGCCATATATATATATATATACATATATATGTACATACATATAGATACATACACGCCCCCCACATATATGTGTGTGTGTGTATATATATATATATATATAGAGAGAGAGAGAGAGAGAAGTCAGACCTAAATTTTTGTGCCTCAAAAGGCCAAGCTACTGTTTGAGCAAAAAGGGTTGTTACTGTTGACAGACAGCTGCAGGGTTAAAATCACAGAGGAAGTTCTGGGAACTTAGATTTCACTAAGGTACTGGTGCCACTGAATAGTGTTTACATAATTTTAAATGTGATATTGAAAATTCTGTTGGCTTAAGATCTTTAATTTAACCTTCAGGTAAAGTTAATAGTGATCTTTGCTGGTGAAGAAAATTCTGGCCTTGTAGTCAAAGGGGTCAGTCTATCATAAAATACATATGTGTCCTGGGATATGGAAAGGAACATACTCCTTTTAGTTTCCTTTTTATAAAACTTGCCTACTTAAATTCTCAACCATTAAATTCTGCATGTCTGTGTATGTATTTGCACATGTGCATATGCATGCTTGTTTATGATGTGCATGTATGTTGATTCTAGAGGACAACCATTCCTCAGGTTGCTGCCAACCTTTTCTTGTTGGTTGAACTGACAAGATTGTCTCTTGCTAAATTGAAGCTGGCCAAACAGACTAGGCTGGCTGGCAGGTAAGCCAGAGATCCTCCCATCCCTGTGTGTCGAGTGCTGGGATCACAATAGCATGTCATCATACTTAACATTTTTGTGCAGGTTCTTGGGATTAAACTCAGACATTCATGTGCAAGCATTTACCAATGAAAATAACCTCCCCAGCCCAAATTCTACATTTCAGTACACAATTTCTACAGGCTATGCTAGAATTGGATAAAAAGTTAATATTGTGTTAACACAAGCCACAAAACAGCTAGGCATTTATTACTTAAAAAGTATAGTCTTATTATATGATCTGTATAAAAATATGTATTTTCTAAGCTTATTGTTTATTAATAGTTAAACAGATTATTTAAACACAAGGGAGCATTATCATTCTCACCAGCTCCTGGTGTTGGTGTTGGCATACATATGTGTGAACTGGGAGAAGGCCAAAAGAAAGGGGTGGGTAAACAGTGCAGTAGATGAGTGCTACATATTGAGCAAATAGATTTCAAAAAAAAAATAGTGAAAAATGTATTCCTTATCTCAAGTCATTTAAAATCAATCTCCACCTGGCCCAAACACTTATTTAGGCAATCCTATTAAGACTGTTGCAAATAAGATTTTGAGCTACATTTGTTATACTCTTAAAAGATGATTTTCCTATAAACATTTCTAAAGTTCAAGATTCCTTCCCTTTATTTTAAAATCCCTTTCCTAACAGACATACACACATATAAAAGAAACAACCCCCAAATGAAAATCTCCATAACAAGTAAAACATAAAATTATGGCTAAGGAGTTTGTCTTCAGCAGAAACTGACATTGGGGACCAGAGAATAACACAGATAAAAATTCTTCATTGTACAGTGCCAAGTTAAAAAGAGCTGATATTTTTATTGACTTTGACCTGATTTTCCTGCTGAAGCTAATCAGCAGCCCACTGATGGAGATCCACAGAAAGAGTGATTTCCCGTCAGCTGCCTTTTAGTGATGGATCTGTTTATTGTCATGTGAGATCCCCAAAGTGAACACAGTAATGCTGCATTGGCTTCCTAATTCTAGAGGCTCAGGAAAAGCCCAAGGCCCATACGTGTGGCTCTGTGAAGTTAGGCTACAAAGGAAGAAAGATCTTGATGCAGATACTGCTTCTCTTGAACTGAGAGGCATCTCATTTAAGAAGTTCATGCTTTTGAGAGTCTTACTCAAGCAAGGTCTGTCCCTACATGGGGGAAATGCTGTAGGCAGAGGAAAGAGAAAACAAGGACCTTCCCTTCCTCCCCTTTCTAAGCAGCAAATATAGGCAGTGCCCTGCCTACAGAGTCACAATTTCTTACTAACAGTCAACCTATATATTTGTAAGATATGCACCCTTGGATATATCAGTAATGTCACACTGCTGTGGCAGATTCCAAGTGATTATTTTTATGTTTTTATAATTAACTTGATGAGGGCTAGTAACTAAAATATCAAGGACCATGACAAATTTAAAGACAGCTTGTTTGAATACTGTGTTTCCAGCATGTGCTCTAGTTGTCAGAATCTCCAGTCCTGAGGAATTGGCCCAGGACTTTCCTAGGATGGTTCCTTCAGAAATAGACATGTCCACCAGCAGCTACAAAACAGCTGTGCACAGGATGGGTTATTTAGATTTATGCATGTGCACAGCAGATCCTTTGTAGTGTGTGTGTGTGTGTGTGTGTGTGTGTGTGTGGTGTGAAAGAAATAAGAGACAGAAACAGAGTGTAGAGGGAGGATCAGGAAGTGCAGGATGATCTGCCATAAAGTAGAGACTTTAAATTTGAACCTGGCTTCCTACACATTATACAGTGCACATTTGGAGGTAGCAGTCTAGGTTATATTTTATTTAGCAGCTTGTTAAATGTATTTATTACTTTTAATATTGAGCATGCAAACTTTCATTGACACCCTTGTCTAAGACCCAGTAAATGAGAAAAGTGGATATGGTCTCACAGTCAGCTTCCTAACTAACAGTATTCCCTTTACATGTGTAACCACTATTAATAAATACATCATTCAGCAGCATTTCTGGAGCTCCAATGTTGTCTAGGAGTTTTGTAAGTGGGAAATCTAACAAGTCTGGAGCACAGAAAAGATAGGGTAATTTTTTTTTAATATCCTTGATTCTTAGTTTACTCAAACTGTGAAGTGAGCTTGGTAGTTCACTATCTAAAAATATAATAATGTTGATAAAAAGGCTTGTATGTAACAAATAAATAAAAAAATGGCATCTACCATTTTTATGAGGAGTTCTTCACTGTTAAAGCCATCTGCTGGTTGATTGCAATTTCATTTTCCAGATGTAATTTTGGAGTTAGGATAGGCTGGGGACATATTTACTGAGTTGTATTTATTCTCAGTAGCCCTTCTTACCATGACTGGTAAAACCCTAGTTCTTTATTAAATACAGCAACAGACATAAGAGGAGACAGCTATATTTGCCAGTTTCAGAAGCCACTAACTCTGGAAGGAGATAGGTTTTACTTTCACTGGATAAGATGCCAAAACAAATGATCTTTTGCCTATGCAGGTATTGACCCTCATCGCCAAACTTTTAAATTGGTTTTAAAATTCAACTAACTCACAACTGTGTATATTTATATTATCACATATTGTATCAGGCATTATAAATAATTTCTAGGGAATATTTAAAATGGCTTCCAGTCATTTTTATGATTGGCTAAGAGTTATTGTTATGCCCAAAGCTTGACCCCCAGAGAGACTACCCAAGACAAGAATGTCTGGAATGCAACAGCAAGGTTTATTGGCAGCCCCATACAAGCCAGGCAGGGAGCTCACTCCAAGCTTCTGTGGCAACAGAGCAAGGAGGAGCTGCTGTCCTTGGTAGCAGCAAGGTTTTATAGGCAAAAACTACAACACAGTCAGTTGCTTAGGGACAGGGTGCTGACATGTTACTAATTGGCTCCTGCTTGGGACTTTTTGCCCCAGGGCATGTTTGGACTCTACCTGGGTAGACCTCACCTGGGGTGGCTGGGTTTTCCCAGAACTGCACAAGCAGAATACTTGGTTTATTTTTCTCCAGGAACTGGATAGGCCCCCCTGCTTGGTCTATTCTTCTCTCAGAACTGGACAGGCATATCTATTCCTTTACCAGGACTGAACTGGGAAACTGAACTTTATTTTACTTTTTTTTTGTAAAATGGCTACTAGAATGCAAACTGGGGTTTCTTGAGCTAAGTTTACTCTCTTCATTATTTATAATATCTTGCTCACACATTTGGACTATTATATATTCTACATTATACATTTTTCTTTAAATTCTTTGGAGCAGTTGAGGATATCATGGTTTACCCAGGGACTTGTGTCTGAGGTAAGTCACAGTTGGTGGGAAACATTTACCCCAGTGCTTAAATGCACTGCCTTGAAATCAGTAAGGTCTAGTTCACTTTCAGGTCATGACTGCTGTGATTTTCTCTGTTTAGAACCATTTTTTGCCTGTACATACAGCATCTACTGCTCCTGTTTTCTTGCTGATGCCCATTGTTACTCCAGAGAGCTTTTCTCAGCCTTGAGATTGGACTGCAGTGGCATTTTGTGCTCGTCTTTGTTGCATTTACTGGACTACTTTCCTACTGGAGCAATAGCTCACCAAGGAAAGATGGTCTCCTCTACTGTGTGCAGTGATAATAGAAATACTCAGAAAGTAGTCAGCTGTAAATTCTGACCATCCTGGACAGCTCATAGAACAGGGTTTGTAAAGCTTTTAGTTATGTGAAGGTATGAGAAGAAATTATGCAAACCATTTAAATGGACCAAATTAATAGCTATCTTCAGTGGGACAGTCATGTATCATGTAAAACACATTTTACTGGCCTCTTTCTCATAGAGTTTGAAATTTTCTTTACTTCAGCTATCCTACAACATGACTGAGAAACAAAAAAGGTAGAGAATCAACAGAAATGTAATGAATCTTGTCTGCGGACATGCAAAGGAATGTTTCTGATGGGTGTTTAATTGACTTCCTATCCTGGCTTAGCAAGATGATAGTATTGGATAGTATTCAATTAATTTAAACGTTTCTGATGGGCTTATATATTTTTGCATTCTTTGAATTTTTCTTTGAATTGATTGTAATACCTTTTCTGGTTTCCTCAATAATTAATGAGTTAAATACAGTCTTCAACACCTGCTCATTTTATATGTACATAAAAGTCATAATTTTAAATTTAAGAAAATTATTCTTAAAAGAGTAGTGGTCTTCTAGCAAGATAATTTTAAAGTTAGGGGAAAAATAGCAAAGAACAAAGGCTTTTCTCTCTCTCATGAAAAACTCAGATTCTTTTGATTTGTGGTACTTTCATGTTTACTTTACAATACTCTGTTTGACTTTGATTAAATGATAATGAAGTATTATTTCTCAGGTACCTGAGTGAGGGCTTATCTTTAGTGCATGTTCAAATTTCCTTTGACAACTATTTTTGACTTTTTTTTTTAAATTTAAAAAGGAGTCAAAGTCTAAGAATAAGTACGCACAAGAATGCAAAGCTTTAGCATGTCTTTTATGTGTAAAACTGAGATTTCACAGATTGCAGGGCATGACAATAATCTATCCTTATTAAATGAAGATAGAATATGAAGTATGAAGAGTTGCTAAGTAGAAGAGATGATTGTATTTCTAAGACTATATCTGAGTATGCAAATGTTGATAACATAACTATTTCATATATTCATGTAAATATATTTTTATTTCCATGTGTCTTTATGGAAAACCTACAGTAGAACTTTGTGAATGCCCTTCCTGTCCATCACCTGTTCCTGTGCAATAGAAGCCGAGTGGCAGATTACCTGCTGGTAGCATCAACTACACTGTTTTTAGTTGAGTTTTGCTATTAAAAAATAAAAAGGAATATATTTTGAATTTGAATGGAACGTTGTCTTGCAGCTCTAAAATGGAGATGTTCATTCTTTTACTCAGAATTCTACAAAAATAGCAACATCTAAATCTCTTTTCAGAGCAACAGTAGGTTTTTACTTTATAGGTGTATATTTTTTATATATTATTATTATGTATGCAATGTGTCAAAATTATGCATTATATTTCAAGAGTTTGTTCATATCTGAACATTATACTTGTGCATTTGTAATAAGATGTAACCTTTGAAAATAGATGATCATTATTCTTGATAATTGTTTTGTGCTAATGTGTATCAGATCTTATATATTTGAAAATTACCAGTAATAAGTAGACACAGCTACTTCAGGTATTCGTCATTTATAGACAGTTTTTGTTTTATGGAGTCTGAGCTGAGTGAGCAGAGCTTGTGTTAAGAACAAGAGAATGTCAAGTACCTCAAACTGTTGACTTTTCTAAGAAGGGCCTCTTGGGGACAGATGGCATTGTTTACCAAGGGGCCAAACAGGATTTCCAAGCTTTTCTTAGCCAGCTGGCTAACCCAGGAACCAAGAAAATGCTACAGGACTGAATGAGCTATTGAGGGAAGTTCTATGTGTATTTGTAGTGGATACTGGTAATGTTCTTTTTATGTTCACCCCCTCTTGTAAACATGTAAAAAAGCACTCACTTAAAAAAGTAAGTTATTTATAATACTTAACAATTTAATAGTTAGATGTTGGTATTGTGAAGAAAAGTGAAACATTTAAAAATGTTATTTGGTTTCTACCAAGATTTTTTTTTCTTTTTCCCTCACCCTTCAGCTCAGATCAGGAACTTTTAGTCTTTTTACTACTCGACTATGGTGAATATTATTATTTATATTTTCACATGTGCAATAAGATTCTCTACTCTTGCATGGAAATATCATTTTAAAAATCAAGTGTGCAAGGATATAAGTGCATGTCCAGAGAAAATATTAAATGTGTGAATGTGTCTTATTGTAAGAAAAGAAAATTGACTTCCTCATGAGAGTACCTCAGGGAAGCTGGCCTGGAGCCTGGGTTGCAAGTGACAGCATTACAGTTGGCAAAAAGTACCACTCCTTAGAAATATCAGGACATGGAAAAAAGAGAGAATCACCTGCACTTACAGGTACTTTAGGCATTATTCAGTGAAGAGAATGTGAGTAGGATTATTTCTTTAATATATAGTAAACTTTTAAAGGTTTAAGATCATCAGGAATGGGATGGTAGAGTTGGAAGAGGAACAGAGAGGTTGAAAAATAAAATAGATGTCTTGACAGAGGGAGCCATTTGGGGATTAGAGAGAAATCTAGTGCTAGGGAAATTTTCAGGAATCCACAAAGATGACCCCAGATAAGACTCCATGCAATAATGGAGAGGATGCCTGAACCACCCTGTTTTTTTTTTTTTTTTTTTTTTTTTTTTTTTTTTTTTTTTTTTTTTTTTTTTTTTTTTTTTTTTTTTTTTTTTTTTTTCATAGAACCTTCATCTGGCAACTGATAGAAGCAGATGTAGAGATCCACAGCTAAGCACTGGGCTGAATTCCCAGTCCAGATGAAGAGAGGGAGGAGGGATTATATGAGCAAAGTGATCAAGATCACGATGGGGAGACCCCAGAGACAGCTGCTGGGAGCTATTGAGAGCTCACTGACTCTTAACTGACAGCTGGCGAACCTGCAAGAGACCAAACTAGGCCCTCTGGATGTGGATGACTATTGTGTGGCTTGGGCAATTTGTGGGGCCTCCAGCAATGGGGACCAGCATTTATCCCTAGTGTGTGAACTAGCTTTTTGGAGCCCATTCCCTATAGAGGGATGGATACCTTGATTAGACTTGATACAGTGGGAAGGGGCTTGGTCCTGCTTCAATGTGGTGTGCCAGACTGTCTTGACTCCCCATGGGAGGCCTTATGCTCTCTGAGGAGTGGATGGGGTCCTGTGGGAAGAAGCTGGGAGGAGGGTGAGTGGGAAGAGGAGAGGA
This sequence comes from Sigmodon hispidus, assembly GCA_004025045.1. Classification (NCBI taxonomy): domain Eukaryota; kingdom Metazoa; phylum Chordata; class Mammalia; order Rodentia; family Cricetidae; genus Sigmodon; species Sigmodon hispidus. Next base: position 32,249 of record PVIH01008214.1, read on the forward strand.
AAAGGGAACTGTAGTTAGTATGTTAAAAAAAACTTTTAAATAAATAATAAATGAAAAAATGCTACCTGGGGAAAACAAAAAACAGGAATTCTTCAAGAAAACCTCTCACTAGATTCTTACTGTTTGAAGCTAGAGCTCCAAATTTCTAAACTGAACTTTAGAAGGACCCTTGCAGCACTGTACCAACCATCAGGACAAAGTTAATGAAGCTCTCCTTACAGAATTTTTTTTTTCTTAGAATTATTCTTAAGTGGGAGAATATTCTAGGAAAAAAAAATGCAATGATTTTAATTGGGCAGAAAGGTTGCTGGTGGTCATCAAAAGAAAGTCACATACCATTTGGAGCTAGCCCTTTAGATTATCTGATGTTATAGAGTTTGTCTTTTAATTTTTTTTGACGTGTTTATAAATCTGTAGAGACAATAAAACATAGTCAGTTCTGTAAGTGTTCACACAAATATCACTGCCATAAAGAAAATAATTCTTGTGCACAGACATGCAGAGTCTTGTGCCGCAGAAGCTTAGTTGACTTCCTTTCTACTGTGGGGAAAGCAGGTGTGCATCTGTTAACTAACATTTAATGAACATACTCTGTGTGCCCACCACAATAAAATTTATACTTTTTAATATAGTCCTAAGTAGACCTCAAAATAAGGTGATCTTATTAGACACTGTTCTTAGGTGAGGAAAAAAATATGACGCATAGAGCAATTAATGTGTTCAGTTCAAACAGCCAGTTGCATGAGCAGGGAATTAACAATGGTAGTTCCAAGTGTTCACCTGGCCTACAACTCACAATGAGTGAGCTTAACATTTTGTTACTGTTTAAATATGGGTATCTTTTTGACATTAGATTCAATTTATTCAATTGGACCAGATAAAAATTCTATTTGCACACTGTCCTGAGAAAATCCCTATCTTGGTGCATGTTTGGTTGTCATAACTGAAGACCACAGAGAGGAATTTGAAAGAAATGAATATTTATTTAGACACTGCACAGATGCATCTGGTAATCCCTTCTCGATTATGCAGAGAACACCACAAAGGCAAGAAGAGTAACTTAGCCCAGTAACTCAGTCTCCAACTTGTAAAGGCATAGTTATACTGGATTGTGAATGAATTTAATCCCAATCATCCCTCCAGGTTCCACCTGCTTGTGCCATCCCTCATACAGCCTCAGTCTCACTATAGAGATTATATTTCAACAGGAGACAGAGTGTTGGCCTTTGTGTTTAGATTCCATCATGGTGACAAAATATCTGAGATGATCAATTTACATGAAGGGAAATGTAATTGTGGCTAGTAATTTTAGGTTTTTGGGTTCATCATCACTTGGCTCTGTTGCTTTCTGCCTGTAGTGGCATAGTTCATAGATCAGAAGTGGGTGCCTGAGGTGAGTGTTCACTTCATGGTAGGTAGGAAGCAAAGAGAGTCAGGGAAGTGCTGACCATCCAATGTCCCCTTCAAAGACACCTCCTAATGACTTGACTTATTTTCACTAAGCCCCACTGCTTCCAATAGCTCCAAGGGCCTTAAAAATATGTCTCTTGGAAACACTTCCCAAAGCATTGCTATAAGAGAGGCATTATTATCCCCACGTTGCAGATAAGTGAAAGCAAGTTAAGTAAGAGAGCCATAAAAAGTAAATGTATCACATCATAGGAACAGTTATTGTTAAGTGTTTTCTGCTGGATTAGCCTGTGTTCCGCCATGGTGTCCACTTGGGCTTTCTAGCTTTACTCTGTTGATTGCTTGAGCCCATTTCCTTCTGTAATAGGCATCAAGGTCCTCCGCCCTTGGTGATACAAATCTCCGAGTTCAGCTGAGTCGCTGGTTGATAGGAACTCTTTTTTAAGGGAGCTTATCTTCCAGACCTCTGCTTCATCTGTTATTGTCCCAGCACATAAAGAAATGGTTTAAGTAAATAAAATTACCATCAAGGAAAAGCCAGGGTCTATAGGTTTTAGAGAGGGGTGACTTTTTTTCTCTTACCTAACCACTATACTTGGCTTCAAATCAGGATGCACCCCTCCATGATTTAGTTTCCAGCATACTCCATCATCCACTCTTGATCTGGGTTTTTGGGAGAATAAGAATCACAGTCTTGTTGTCTTACAGCCAATCCTGGTATTGCTTGGTAATGACTTAACAGTGTACACTTGGCTGCCTCTAGCCTGATTTCAGCTGGTTTTTGTTCAGTAACTTTTGGTAAGTAACATGTGTTTTGTATGCACCAAGTTCCTCAGCCATGTGGCATCTGACATTTTCATTACTGCTTGTCACAACTTTACAAATTTGCAGTCCTTGGCTATTAGTTAAGCATTTACTTATGATCGGCCTTTACTCTCTAACCCAAGGAGACAGTGTCAATGCTTGGGGAGTTAGCTTACACAAAGAGGAAAATGTATTTGTTGTTTATTTCTTGTAGTCTAGTTCCTGGGTGTGCAAAGCTGGGGCTTGGTTCCTTTTTCTGCAGAGAAACATAGACAACCTCACCCTCTGTCTCCACAACAGTTAGACAGACAGGAGAAGTATGCTCAGGCCTTGCTTATTAATGGTGTGAAAGCACTCTTGTTTCCAAAATCTTAACAGTTAACAGCAAACTCACCTCTTTTTTCTCATCTCAGAACATCCCCCATTTGCATTGCTTTTGTGAATGTCACTACTGTCTGTTCACCAGTTTAGTGTCAGACCTGTTTCTTCTCATGTTGACACTTACTTCCTTGGAGGCCCCTGCCAATGATATCCCTATTACAGCTATGCTTTTTGTCTGCATGTGGTGGGTAGACATGGTGGACATTGAACCCAGATCCTCACACATGTTTTGAAAATGCTCTTCTACAGAGCAATGTCCCCAGCCGTTCTCTATTGCTGTCCATTTTTTTCTTTAGGAATTATATTACTGGATTTATGTGCATGTGCAAAATTTTCAAAAAATAATTAAAAACAGTATATATATATGTATATATGCATATATGAATGACACTCAGGCAGGTATGAAAATTCCTACATTTTCATGTAGTTGTTAACAACCTTAGATTCTAGAAAAAGCAGGTGACATCTCCTGGAGTCCTTGTTGTCTTTATTACCAATTAAGGATCAAATTTCAAAACACTGTCAGTTCTGTTCAGAGAAGAGCAATGTTTGATCTTCAAAACTGCTTAATCCCCACACTTTCTCAGGACTAGAGATCCACATATTTCTTTACTCCCCTGAACCTTACCCTACTTGGTTTTTCAAGGGAAAATTTTCCTTCTAAGCAGGAGGAATTCCAAGTATTACTGTACTAATCAGATGGACTGAAATATAAGCCAAATTATTTAAAAGGTAATTTTAAGCCCTGCATGCCTTCAATTCTTCACTCTACTAAGGCAACCCTATTCATCATCCTTTTGTCTTAGAAAAGGAATGATTCACTCACCTTCAACAGCATGCAGCCTCCCTGCCTTGTGGCTTCAGCCTATGCTCCCTTCCGGTGCCTCCTGTGGCCACTGTAAGAACAGGCCTCTTACGAATCAAGTCACTGTGCCTTCTATATTTGCTTCAGAAACTGTCTATTGCATTCAGAGCCCTTTCCTACTTCCTGTCTCACCTTCAAACTCTGCCTTTCCATCTCCTCTCCCTCTTCCCCTTTCCTCACCCTGCCCAGCAGGACCACATTGCACCTGCTCCCTGCTCCTGGCAACACGGGACCCTACATTATGCAGCTGCTCATCCTTGTACCTCTGTGCTCAGTGAAGTGCTCCTGCACTCAGTGGGGTGCAAACATGAAAACGTTTTATTTTTATTCATGCATCGCTTTGAACCGTGTTCTGTTGACTCGTCCTTTCATCCTTCAGATCTGAAACTGTGGCGTATCCACTCTCAGTTATTAAAATCCCGACCAATCAGACTCTGGGCAAAAGGGTCACGCTCTGCCTTGTCAAGCCTGGCTCTGGGAAATCTGGCAAGTTATGGAAAAGGGAGTGGTGATGCCTTACTCACGTTCACCTCATGGGTTCACACTCCTCATGCTCAAGCCCTAGGACAAGTGAAAGGATATAGAAGAATGAATGGTCTTTGGGGGCTCAATGCTGAGATGAAGCTTTTCTGGAGGTGGCTGATTTTCTGTGCCGTTCACAAAATGCAAGAGCATTTAGACACTGTTCTCATCGGTGTGAGTCAACACACCACAACATTCTCTTGTTCAGTTGACAGGGTAAAACTTCTTTTTAGATACAACGGGAAGTGGATGTCTAAGCTGCTTCAAAGTGCTGGAGTCCCTGTCAATGTTCTACCCAAAACTGGCAGGTGGGTGTCTAAGTGTGAGCATACATTGTTGGAAGTATTTGGCCATTATTGGGGTCATCCTTTTATTTGAAACAGCAACAGAGAATTTTCTTTACTTAAAAATAGGCAGCAGATGTGTGCTTTGGGATACACAGCTGGAATACATGTGATAGCTTTGTTCTTAGCTTGGGATAAGGAAGTGCTGGCTAATGTTATGACAACTTGACACAAGCTAGTGTCATCACAGAGGAAGAAGCCTCCCTTGAAAAGATGCCTCCATAAGATCAGGCTGTAGACAAGTCTGTAGGGCATTTTCTTAATTAGTGATTGATGGGGCAGGTTTCAGCCATTTGTGGGTGAGGCTACTCCTGGGCTTGTGGTCCTGGGTTCTATAAAGAAGCAGGCTAAGCAAGCCATGGGGAGCAAGCTAGGAAATGACACCCCTTCATGGCCATTACATCAGCTCCTGCTCCAAGTCCTTGTCCTGTTTGAGTCCTTGTCCTGACTTCCTTCAGTGATGAACAATGATGTGAAACTATGAAAAAAATAACCCTTTTCTTCTCTAAGTTATTTTCTGTAATGGTGTTTCATCACATCAATAACGACCCACATCAAGACAATGACTAAGGAAGGGGATAGCCACACAGAAAACCCGGGGATAAGAGAACATATCTTTTCTTCTCTTAAATAATTAATGTTTATTTGATATTGGTTGATTGTAGAGTTGGGGATCAAACTCAGAATCTCATGCCTGCCTGGTGACTGGGCTGTCCACGCCAGCCTTCTCTCCTTTAAGTCCTTGATGAACAGGAAAGTCAATAATAGATTCCTGACAGCTATCGTCTGTGGTTTTACAAACATTTGTTCAGAATTCTTAAAACTTTTTATTTATCTTTCTTCAAGATGTGTGCTTCCTCCTTCTTTGGTCCTTTCTGAGAAGATACCCTTATAGCCCACTCTAGTCTCAACTCTCTGTGTAGCTAAGGACGAGTTTAAATTTAGATCCCTCTGCTTTGACTTCCCAAGAGTTAGAATGACATGAACAGACTTCTATTGCTTATCCAGGACGCCTTCTAGATTGCTGACATTTTCCAAAGGTGGATCAAATTTCTGAACAAGTAGCTTTAAGCAGGTTCCCCTTCTCCTGGGTGTCTCCCATTTATCTCTACTGCAGGAAATCAGCATTGACCTTGTTCAGCACAGCTACGGCTGATCTCACTGGAGACATCTTGCACTGGTTGCTAAGTCTGTACTTGTCTTCTTTGGAACAAGTCTTACAGCCAAATCTTTTCTTGTCAGTCTGTAGTATCTCTTATAATGGAATATAATTACATTATTTTTTAAGATTTAAATATTTTCTCTGCTCACAGTCTTTGGACCAGTTCTCAGGAGACTGTTGTGAAGAAGGGATGTGAAGCTGACCATGATGAAACTCTGTGGGGAAATCCCTGGATTTTGAAGTAGACTCTATCTTGTGACTGAGTCTTGCATACAGCAGGATTTCTAAGTTAAAGTTTTCAGAGTTAAGATATATGGCCCATATTAAAAATAACTGAATTCTTACCCCTCATAGGTTCTGTTTCTAGATTTAAGGATCTCAATAAATTCTTCTGAGATGGCTCTCAGAAAGAACTTCTATGATATTCTCAAGTAGTTTTTTTTTTTAAAATTCAGAATTATATAATGTACAAGAACTTATGTACCTATTTCCATTTAATCAATATTACCACTTCATGATGGGAAAGAAAGAAACTAAAATAAATATTTACTTAGGGCCTAGTAACTGCTATGCGTTTTAGACACACTTTACTATGTACTCTGTTCAGAAACCTCATGTGTAACTGAAGAAAGAGAAAATAGTAGCCTTATTCCTTTGGCATGGGAGAAGCTTAAGGCTGGAAGTCCACTAAATGGACACTGAGGGGTTTTTATAGGCCCTGGATCCACCCTTTCCCTTATTGCTCTGCTCACATCCCCCTGTGCCTTCTTGCCATTTCTCCTTGCAATGTCTTCAGGAAACAAAAAGCCTGTTTCTAAGAGTCTGCTTACCCATGGAGGTGCATTATGACTTTCCAGATGAATGACTGACAGCTTGGAGAAGTTAGTGTTTCACTAAAAACCATTACAAATAGTAGCATCAGGATTCAAATTCAAACTGATCAGACTCCTGCCATCTGCTCTCTGTAAAAACAGAATGGGATCAAAGAAGAGAGACCAATACAATTTTTCTTATATATGTACAAACTAGTATAGGATTCTTGTGATAATGTGATGCACTCTGTTCACTAATAAAATCGATATTTTATATTCATATTGACTTAGGCAAGAAGTACGAAGTTGTTGAGTGGACTAGGCTCCTGTTGAAAACTGCCAAGAACCCCTCCTTGTCTCAACACCCTTGGATGGTGCTCTGGCAGTGTTGTCATCTTCTCACTGATGGTTACAAAGACGGCAGCCTTCACCTTTGTTGACATATACTTGAGTCTTTCACTGTGAGTCTCAGTCTTTTATCTGTAAGGAGTAAAGGTTCCAGTCTTAACTTTGGGTCACTGTGACGAAATGTCTGACACACACAACTGAAAAGAAAGAAAAATGTCTTTTTGGCTCGTGGGTTCAGAAATTTCATTCCAACATCTGCTGGTCCCATAACTTTGATACTCAAGACAAGGCAGAATGTCCTGGAAGCAGGAACCCAGAGTGGATAAATCTGCTCACTTCATAGGAAGCAGGAATCAGAAAGAGGGGGAGAAGAAGGGCAAAAGGAAGAAAGAAAGAAGAGAGTTGTGTGGGGGCTCAGGGGAAAGGAGTAAGGTACCTTGCTACTCCCTCTAGCTTGAACACCTCTCCTGGTACTCACTGTCTCCCAATATTGCCCTAAAACAATGAATCCTTCTGTGTTTTAATCCAATATTAGATCATAGATCTCCTGATACAATCACTTTCCCAAAGTCCTACATACATACATTTTATTAGGGACCAACACAGGAGTTTTGAGGTGATATTCTATATCTAAATTACATTAGAAACTCATTCTACTGCAGTATGGTTCTGTTTTAATTTGACTAATTACACATGTAATAGCTTCATTTCTAGATATGGTCACATTTAGAGATGTTTTGGAATTTGAAAAAAAATCAGTATTTTTTTCTTTAGAGGAAATTCATTTTAGGGAAATAACCATCTATTTTTAAGTGTGAAAATGTTGATCTTGAAGCATCTTAGTAGGGATTATAATGTTCATCATCTAATTAGATTTATAATTTAAAAATATTTGAGCTAAGGACTCTATTCTTTCTGTGAGCAATTATATGAGCAGCCCAGTAGAGCCAGGGTTAAACTTAGTGGTACTCATATGTCCTTATTTAAACCTGTGCATTGTTTAGTTGTCTAATTATCTTCTAATTGTCTCATTTCCTCCTTTCCTTCCTTCTTTCTATTTGGAGAAGCCCCTCCCTCTTTTGAGAGCACACTGAGTTCTCTAGATGAGTAAGGCTCAGAATGACTGCTAGCAAGCCATATGCTTTGCTTATTTTTCTCCATCTCTTGTGTACTCAAGGCTACTGTTTTCTGTGTTTTGAAGTGAGGAGCTGACAACTGCCTCACATGGGGTCCTCCTGCCACATTTCTCAGTGAACATCCATGAGAATCTTATTTAAATCTATGTAGTGATGTTTGAAAAAACATTGCTTATAGATTATATTATGAGCTTTCCCCCAAATAACAGAAAGCTCATTAGCTATTGCCTTTTAGAACTTTGCTTTCCTCTAAACATATTTTGTAAATGATTCCATGTGATTTGTCATGTTGAATTTGAACTTCCAAGTATCTGGCCAGAGAGCATGTCTAATACACTTGATTCAGCTGTCACTTGCAACAAAGGTTTAATAGACACAACAGTAATGTTAATACCTACTGTGTATAAGTGCTATTCTCATTTTTGTACAGGATATACTATACAATCTATCATTTCTGAAGATGCTTCTGTGAAGCCTGTTTACTTTGAATAAATGCTCATTTGATATGCTTGACAGAAAATTCAAAATGTGCCTATGACTCTTTCAAAGTATTATATGAGTGAAATCTTTAATGTGTTAAGTTATTAGAACCATACTGAAATAGTTATCTAGTGTTCTATACCATTATGTACATACTATTGTGTTCTTGTCCTACAGCATTGAACTCATTGAAAACATAGATTTTAGATCTTTGCCTCAACCTAATTTTGTGACTATTCCTGTCTTTCCCTTGTGCTTTTTAATTTTTAATTACATTTATTTATTTATGGTTTAATTGTGTGTGTGGTGGTGGGCGGATTGTATACCACAGTGCACATGTGGAGGTCAGAGGATAGTATTCAGGAGCTGGTTTTCTCTTTCCACTGTGTGGGTCCTAATGATTGAACTCAGATCCTCAGGCTTAGTAGCAATTACTGCAATCCACTAGCCATGTGTCTGTTCCTCTTCTCTGTTCTAACTAAACTCTCACCTAATGTGGCAATGAGGCATTGTAGTCCAGTCTAATGATCTTGTAGGTGCTCTGGAGAGGAAGACACTGCTTTTCCTTTTTCCTGGTGTTCTTTTAGCTGATTTAAAGCAAATGTATTAGTCTACTTTCCTCACTGTTGTGGCAAGTTACTTGACATAGACAATGTAAAAAAGGAAGGGTTTATTTTGCTTTCCAAGTTGAGAGTGGACAGTTTATCCTTTTGGGCAAGGTACAGAAGGCAGCTTATCAGACTGCAGCCACAGTAGGGAAACAGAGAGATGAATGCAAGTGTGTGGCTTGTTTGCTTTGTATTCAGTCTAGAACCCCAGCCCGTGGAGAGTGTTACCCACATTTGTAGTGGGTCTTCCCACCTCAGTGACACCTCTCTGCTGTGTTCTTATAGCCAGTTTCAAAGGTGTGTCTTCTAGAAGATTCTAAGTCTATAAGGTTGACATCAAGACTATGAATCACTACTGAATTCCCATTTTCTAGATATCACATCAAGAGAATGACATAGAAATAAAAAAAAATTCAGTATGTCAAGATTGAATCTATTTTAATTCTTATATTTATGTATTTGTTTAGTATATGTTGAAGGCATGGCGTGTCACCCATGCCACATTGTGTATCAGAAGAAAACCACAGGAGTTGGTTCTCTTTATATGGGTTTGAGGATCAAATTCAGATTCTGGATTTGCAGTGAGTGCACTTACAGGCTGATAGATCTTGCTGGCCCTTCTTTTTTTATTATTATTTTTACCTTCACAGCATTTGAGAAACAGATTTCTCCCTTCTTTTTGAAACCCATTTTTACTTTATATCTTTTCATAATATGCAACACTGTACCCACCTAAATCCTAAAACATTGGCTTCAATATCTCTTTTATTTATCTAGAAGCATTTAGAAATGAAAGAAGTTGGAGGAGTCAGAGGTCATGGGTTTTAGAGCTACACTGCTGACTACAGATCATGTGATTTGGGGTTTCACTTTCCTCTACTGCAAATTCAGCTGAGTCATTGAATTTCTCAGTACTGCCTCTATGTTCTTGTACCCTGCTCACACAGGTTTTCTACCATTCTTCCAGGTTTAATTTGTTCTAATATTTATTGGTGGAATGAGCAAATTCTTTAAGCCTTTATATATAATCTGAAGAATAATATTCAACTAACACCTTCACTTTGGGTCTAAACAATATATTTTATGTACAAATTCAATGCATACATAATTTATTACTATTATGTTTATCAAGACTTTTAGGTACTCTGTATTATTAGAGACATTCTGGTGATCAAAATGAGAAATGTTTTTAAAGTTCCTTATTATGGACTCCTGGTCTAGTATTGTAATTTGCTTGACAGGTTCTAGTGTTATGGAATATGGAAATTACAGTATTTTTAATGTTGAAATACATGCAATGTTTTTTTGTTTCAGTCACTAAAGTCATAGTTGCTGAATAAGAATTGAAGTCATAAGATGGCAAAATGCTTTGAGTTCTAAGCCTGAGAGAAGACTTGGCTACTTTCTGTATCAATATCCCTCATGGGATCCATCAAACTCATGGCTCCATCAAAATAGTTTCTTTTAGTAAGCAGTCAAATACCCTGTTATACAAATTTCAACATGGCTTTGAGTTTTCTCAAAAAAACATATTAACCATTATGACATTTTTCCATCATAGTTAAAAGGTACCAACCATGGTGAGTCTAAAACTTATCATGCTTTTACTCACAGTAAAGCATCAAAATGTGTTCTTGTTTTTCTTCCAGGTTCACAAGAACTAGCTGCATCCTTAAGGAGGGTTTGAAAGCATTGTAAATTGTACATAACAGAGGTATCATGGCAGGCATAGAAGGTAGTATTCATTAACATTGCATGTGCTAATTTTGGAGGAGTGTTCTAACCTTGTTTAGTATCGGAGCAGCCTGACTCATTTAGTTCTTGATTTCCTGGTTCATTATGCCATCATCACTCCATATGGTGCTATTGTCTACTAGCTCATATTTTTATCAGCCAGCACAAGCTTGTTGCCCATTTAATAGTTCAGAATTTAAATTCACAAGTGGCAGTTTCAGATGTTAAAACACCATTGCAAATTTACCCAAGGAAATTGAGTTGACAAGTATTTTTTGGTTTCAATACAAATTGAGTGTCTATGCTGAGGAAGAACTCTTGGTATCCTTAGTTCACCTGCCTAAAAAAAAGATGACTTCTGCTTAGAGAACAGCAGATAAGATCTTTAGACTCCTGAACTTTCAATGAGTTGAAATGAAACAATGAGTGAATAGATTTTTTTGTTCCAGTTTTGTGTGTTAAAGTTGTGTGTTAAGGAAAGCTTCGCAGTTCCTCACTCAAAAGTGAGTCATTTGGAAGGAGAAAGTTTCCTTGAAATTTCTAGAGTTTGCCCCTTTATTTATTATGTATTTATTTATTTATGTGTATGTGTGTTTTTATGTGTGTGTGTGTGTGTGTGTGTGTGTGTGTGTGTGTATGTGGTGTTCTTCTCTTGACACTTTCCACTTCCCTTTTTTTGAGACAAGATCATTCACTGACTCTGGTGTCAGTCAACTTGGTGAGCCCCTGACCAACAACCCCAGCATTTTTTTCTCTGCCTCACAAATGCTGTGCTGGAATTATAGGTGTGCAGGGTTGTGTCCAGCTTTTAAGAAAGTATTTGAGATTTGATCTCAGGTCTTCAGACTTCTTGGCAATCACTTTATCACTTATGTCATTTCCCTAACCTCAGACCCCCAAGTTCTCAAACTCAAAATTGATTATTTTTTAAATTCTAGACAACAAATAGCTGCCCAAGCTACATTTCCATGCACAAAGATGACAGAATCCAGCACATGAACTTGACATCACCCACATTCAACACACTTCTGTGAGTGATGACAATACATTGGTCTGTGGCACGCAGTCACAGAACAGAATTCATTGAATCTGGGAATCTTGAGATAAGAAGCCTGAATGCAGACCCAGAACAATGTAATTGTTGCTCATTGTCTTGGAGACAATTACTAAGCAAACGGCTGTGAACATCCACACAGGCACATTAAGGAGTTTGCCCAGTCCCTTTGGCAAGCTGGCAAGAAGCTCTGATGACTTCTCAGCAGCTGCCTCTTCAGAGCAGGTGAATATGGCTTCTATAACTGACGTCCTACTTAGCCCTCTTATTACTTCTTCTGGAAATTGGCCTTTTTTCATGGTAGGTTCCATTACTTCTATATTTTAGTATTTGCTGTAATCTTTGGGGTACTGAAAGCAGACTTCAATTGCTTACATCTCAGCTTCAAGGGTTTAGGAAAGCCAAGAAGTACTTAAGCCTGCTAGAAAGAAGAACATAATTAATGACTAGTGGACTCCTGAGAATATGGATAGCTTTCTTTATTCTGAGGGAAAAATATAGGATTCTGGTGTTTTCCAAATGGCCCTTGGCAAAAGTAAGTGAATAGCTGAAAACAAACAGAAACATCATTCTGATTTGACTTCAATAGACTTCCAGAGGGCATTCTTGATTCCTTTTGCTTTTGTAGGACTAACAACACTTTGTTCATATCTTACATTGAGTTCATAGACTTTGTTCATGATACAAAATCAAGCTTCTAAGCATTGCAGGATGCTGTAGCATTTTGCAACGTATAAAATAACATGTGCTTGTTTGTTTAAAAATGTAAAAGCTCTGTACTTTTATCAAGTGTCACACATCTTTCTGAGTCTGGTGCTAACTTTTTAGAGTATCTTATGTGAAATACAAACCCTTGGTACTTTGTCTTTTCTATCTCTGGATGGCAGAGACATAAATAGACCTTTGCTTGCAGGTAGCTTGCATATCTCATTGAGACTGGAAACGATTGGATACTGGACCTTAAGTCACCAGGTAATCAAGAATTTCAGTTCATCCACAAAAGACCTGAAAGCCAAGTGGAATTGCTCATTACTTTTTGTCTTATTCATTTTTTCACTTTAAATTTCAAAAACTTTTATTGAGAGGGAAAATTAGTAATTATAAAAAGGGAAATATAATCATGAAAGTCACAAGTATGTTACTTATGAACATACATGACTTTGCTCCTCGCAGTTATAGCTCAACATGCTGGAATGGGTGTATGAAGAATAAAGTTCTCAGGCTTCTCTTTTCTCCTCAGCTCCACTGCTATCTTCTTTTCACATTGACTGTGTCTTTCTTATTTTATTCTTGCTCTAGACTGAACACATTTATGGTCCTAATTTTAGTCTATAAACACCTTCCAAATCAGTTTCACAGCCATTTAAGATGTGGATTGAGACACAAGCTCCTTACATCACTGTTACAGAGGGCCACTTTATTCATTTGTGTGGATCTTACCAGCTTACTAATTGATATTCAGCTTCTGGCTGAGTGGCCTTTTCTTCACATTTCTATCAGTCACCTACACATGTTAAGGCACTTGCTCTCATTATTCTCCTGTTATTTTAAAAGGCTGAGTAAACCTCAACATGAGTACCTCTCAACAAACCATGTATATTAAAAATCAACCAATGATATAATGTTTGACCAGAATGATTTGCAGTGGTAAGCTTGTGAAGAATAGGGCCAACAATGATGATATAATCAATCCTTAAACAGGTTAGCTTGTGTTTATGAGCATTCCCTTACTGTGTCCTAACTTCTAACTACATAGTTGGTATTGATATGCTCTGACAAGCATATCAGTGTTCCATGGAGTAATCAGGATGACACTGAGATATTAGAAAATCTTTTCTTTTCATTGACTTTATTGTTAAAGTTTCTAATTCTATTATTGGAAGAGTTTTTGTGGTTTTCTAACTTATTATTCTTTTTCTATGGTATACTATTTTGTGGGGGGATGGGGACTCATCATAGAATGACCTTGAACTTTCTATGTAGCACTTGATGACCATGAACTTTTAGTTTTCATCTGTTTACTGTCCCTACTTCCTACTACAGGGAGTATAAGTATGTGCTACTAGGCCTAGCTTATGCAGTGCTAGGGATTAAATTGAAGGCTTTACACATGTTTGGGAAGGCAAGCACTCTACTAACTGAGTAATATTTATTTTTGAATATTTATTCTTATGGATGAACAAATACCAGACTTGGTGTGGTGGTTTAAATATAATTGGTCCCCATAAGCTCATATAAGGAGGTAAGATTTTGTTGCAGTGGGAATACCTTGTTAGATAAAGTGTGTCACTGTGAGTGGAGGTGGGCTCTGAGGTTTCCTAAGCTCAGGATACCACCCACTGATTCAGTCAACATTTGCCTGCAAAATGTGGGACTCTTAGCCATTTCTCTAGCATCGTATCTGCCTGCATGCTGTCATGCTCTCTGCCATAATGATAATGGACTGAACCTCTGAAACTATAAGTGAGCCACCTCAATTAAATGACCTTCTTATAAGAGTTGTCATGGTCATGATGTCTCTTAACAGCAATGGAAACCCTTACTGAGACATTCAATATGCCTGTGCCATCTTTTGATTTATGATTATGATATTTTGCAATGCCATGCTACACTATTGGCTCATCTTAAGGCTGTGGTGAGCTAAAACCATATTATTTATTGTTTTATATGTCTTAATCATAATAAAGTATCCCCATCTTTATAGTTCAGAAAATCCCATTGAGTCCAAGTGTAGAGTATTTCATAGCTCTTTGTTTTATGCCATCTTGTAATTTCCTTTAATTTTTCCATCATGAAATATATCCAACACGGAATAAAAAGGAGCTTCTTAGAATCCTAGGTCTTCTATATCTCCACATAAAACATTGATTAGAAAATTTATTATATTCCAAAAAGGAAAATATATGCAGTATTGCTTCATAATTTATGGTGGCACCAATTAATTATTCTTTCATTTAATACAGCACAACTATCTACATGCCAAACTCTTGGTTTGGAAGATATAATATATCTACATAGAGCCTTACCCTTTATGAAGTTGATGTTGCATGAAAGAGATAAAAAATACAGTAGGAAATAGGCAGGATAGGCTAGTACATGGGTTGGGTAGGTGGGTACATAATCTAGAGATAATGTTGAAATGGGTATCATTTAAACTTGTATCTTCAAGTTAACTGAAGAGATCTAACTATTCAAAGAACTAGGAGAACAATGTTCCAGAAGGAAGAAGGGAATAGCAAGTGTAGGCAAAAGAAATGAGCATGGCCTAGTTAAGAATTGAAGAAAACTAGGTAACCAAAAGATAAGTGGGAAGGAAAGATCACAGAGGGCATTTACCAATCAGGATTTGGAGTTTTCTTTCTTGGATTGCCAGAAGGCAATAGTTCAATTAATAAGCAATCTCTCTCTCAGCATTGTGATCCAAATCACATTTTTTTTCCTGCATTGTTCATAAGAACATGATAGGAAACCGATGTACTGTGAGAGTCTTGGTTTACCTATAAAGTATTTTTATAACGTACAATTCAGATTGAACAAACAAACCCAGTTCCTTTGGATTTATTCTCAGATAATTGTTAGTTTATTTGTTCTCTGCTTCTGGATCATGTGTTAATCATTCTATTGTAGAATTTTATAATCGAGTTCAGCAGCATATAATTCCTAGAATTAATGGTTTTGCAATTGAGCTAAGATTTTCCCATCTGTTATCCGTCTAATTTTTCTACTCCTCCTTAATGAACAGACATGGTCACACGTGGCCCTTAATGGAGTATACAATATAGTTCAAGACTCAGCAAAATGATCTGATGGACTTACAATAATGGTGTTCCTTCTCCATAGATGCAAATGCTTTCTCTGGAGTATTATGTTTTCAGTTTAGAGATCCTTTTTCTTAGCAAACAATGTGAAGCAAATTAGCTTTACATGATTCTGTCCTTTCTCTGTCAACTGGCAATTTTATGTCATTTGTCTCAACAGGTGAGTCACAATTTGTCTCAACATGAGTCAACTCCACCTGAGTCACTTCCTTACTGTTTTATGCATAACTAACATACGGCACCAAACAAAAATAGTCTCAGAAATAGCAGTTAATAAGTTTTTAGATAGAAATTCTAAATATAAGAATATCAAATACAAAGCTAAGAGGAAGTACAGAGTGCAGGCAATGAACACAAGTTATGAAAGAGAATATAAAGCTAATTTTTTATCTTGTTCTAATTTTATTTTTCTGGGTTTGGTGGAGGTTAAGTGCATAAAGTGTATTCTGTCCTAAAAGTGTAAAATTTACTGTGAAGTTCTACAGCTTTTGTCTCCAATGGCAGTTCTAACTGTATATAGATTCATTTTAAGTCTATAGACTTCAGATCTGGTTAAATTTGGTGTGTGATGTGTTTTATTTATTTGCAGACCCTCCCCCCTACAAGACATTGCCACTCTGTGTGATAATCCTGGCTGTCCTGGAACTCATTTTATAGACCAGTTTGACTTTGAACTCACAGTGATCTGCTTGCCTCTGCATCCCTAGTGCTAGGATTCAATGTGTTTACTACCATGCTCAGCTTATTTACAAATTTTTAATAATTAACTTTATTATACTTAAATAAAAAATGTTTCTTAAATTCTAATGTCTTTGGAAAATTATGTAATGGTGTGTATTTATTGTCAACTGGGCAGAATTTAGAGTCACTGAAGAAACAAGTTCTGGCATATTGTGATAATTAACCCGCCGTGAGATCTATATTAAGTAATGTTTATTATCTAAAAGTCACTTACAGTAAAGAAGTGTTCAGGGAGGGGAGAAAAGGTTGAGACGCAGCTTACTGGAGGGTTTCCAACTGAGCGGTCCCTCCTAACCACGCCACAGGTCCAGAAGTAAGGGCTGCCAGGGACTCCTCTCTCTTCCTGGCTCTCTCTTCTGGGGGGCTTTACTTCCGATGCTCTTTCCAGTTGACCACGCCCTGCCTGGCTCCAGTGCTTTTACATCTTGAAGTTTACCTGGGTGGCTTCTGGTTTCCTGCTACATCTTCCCCTTTTGTCTAAATAAGAACATTCTAAACTAAGTATAAAACTACATACTATAGGGATCATCATAAGGTGGTGTCTGGGGAAGAGAAAGGTACTAACATAAGTGAGGTCAAACTACCGCTAACAAACAACAAATACAAGGTGCATTTTAATGTCTAGAATGTTGATACGAGGAAATACACAGAGATTGCTTCGAAGCTGTTTATCTCGAACAATAAAGTTCTAATACCTGAGTGTCTTTGCTGAGATGTGAAGTAATAACAACTTCAACTATCCAGTCTTCAACACTGTCAAGACCTGAGAAGGAAAATATATTACCTGAAGTCGGAAGCATGATGAAGTAACTTCCAAAATGTAGGAGAAGACAATGACAGTTATCTACCTGGACTGTCATCTACCACTTCTCTGTACAATGGGAGCTTCCACCCTTGTGGCTACTGGCCAAGGATATCTGACAAGTCTCTATAGAAGCAGGGTATTTTTGGGTAAAACCATCTTATCCTGTCTAGGGAGGCTTCGGCAGTCTCTATCCTTCATCCTGCTCGTCCATATCGAACAGTGAGCATGCTGACAGCAGTCAGGGCAAGTGCAGTCCTTTGTCCCTCAGGCCATTATTTGCCAAACAAAACAATCTTTTTGCAAGATGTCTGTGATGCTCAACACCACCTCAGGAAAGGAACAGTGATGCCAGGAGTTGTCATGTCTCTCAAGGTCAAATTATAGATAACAAAATCTTGAATGCCATATTCTCTCGGTCTATGAAGTGATTGAAGACGCCTATCTAGTATATTCTAACATGTTTCTGAAAAGCCTGAGTATCCTGACTGTTAGGTAGCAAATCTGAGTAGCCGCAATCCCAATCAACAAAGAAAGTAAAGCTAACATTTTAAGAATAGGCATTCCAAAAATGAGTGTACAACTCCTCCATAATAATTTCAAGCATAACAATCTTATGAATATTGACCAAAATACACATTTTATATCAAATGACAACAATATTCTAACTATATATTATATATATATATAAATATACCTAAACAGAGTTATATAAAATAACTTGTGTATATATTAAAACAAATGTTATGACTAGCATAAATAATTAGAGGTAGAAATTGCATTATGGAAATGAGAATGTACTTAATACACATCAATGTGCAAAATATTTTAAACAGAGGTAGACATGTGCAAATAAGGCAATTATACATTCAACTTTGTATCTATATATATTATCCCAATCAAACATATAGATTAATTTCCCATTTTTATCAATATATAAACATCTGTACCATGGTGATTCATTTTCCATTCATCCTTTGGTTAATAGTTAATAATTGTTTGCAAGTATAATGATCTCCTATCTATTCCCTTTTCTTTCTTTCTCTCTCTCTCTCTCTTTTTTTTTTTTAGAAATTCTTACAACTATAATATCATTCTATCCTCTACCAAAGATTAATTTATAACCATTGTATCAAAATGATAATTGACCATAACCATCCCTTGGATGATCAACTTATCGGGAAAAGGACATAGTTCTTTCATTAAGTTGCTTCATGCTGACCTGTAGGTGACAGTATCTCTGTGGGGTCCTGTAAAACTAAAACAATGGTTAAGTACCAATGAAGTAACTATAAACATATATAACCATTCTATAAACATATATAACCATTCTCATCATACTCAGTAAGTCCATCTGAAATTCTTGTTAAAGATATGATATGAAACTATCTTACACTGTCCTGATTGGTCTTTACCTCAAAAGTGATCACTGAGTGACATACAGCAGGTTCCTTTTTTCTCTGTCTCAAGGGTCTTTCTTTTTCTTTTCTTTGTTTTTCCTTCGGTGGGGGTCCCATCTTCCTTCTGGATGCCTTGGAGAGTGCTGGTAGGAGAAATTGTTTTTTATAGTGGACAATGCAATGAATACTATTAACTGAAGATATTGAACCATCAGAAAGTATTGTGTGCAGACAAGATTTTTAGATTAAAAGAGTAAGAAATGCCAAAAGAAGTAAGATTTAAGATTTAAAGTAAAAGTGAGATAATATTGGTCCCTATATATTTAATCTATTTTCTGTCTCACCTCAGGTGGATTTTCTGATATGAGACAGAGTCTCTAAGGTTTTATTTACCAATGCACTTGGGTTTAGAGAGGGAGAAAGTCACTTGTTCCACCTCTAAAGCCAGCCTTTTTTGTGATCAAACCAGGACCTCCTTTTATATATATATATATATATGTATATAAAGATATTTATATACATAATCATTAGATATAAATGTACGGTTGTGAGAATAGAGAAATTAACCTTAGTGCCTGCCAGTGTCAGGTGTCCTTGTAATTCCCTGTAGTCCTTTTAACGATTCCAAAGTCTAAGCATTCAGCATTCTTTTAGCATTGTGAAGAGGGTTGTATCCATTCTTCTGTAAAAACAAAATTGAGACCCTGCCCCACCTTAGTTAAGTGAATGTTCCTTACCACATATCCAATTGTCTTATCGGCAGACAAGCTATTACTCCTTCTCCTCAAGAGGGTTCTCCTTTTCAAATCGGCTCTCTATCT
The DNA here is from genome assembly GCA_004025045.1 of Sigmodon hispidus. NCBI lineage: Eukaryota > Metazoa > Chordata > Mammalia > Rodentia > Cricetidae > Sigmodon > Sigmodon hispidus. Next base: position 51,491 of record PVIH01008214.1, read on the forward strand.
GTCTTGTTGGTACTCATATTTTCTCTTTTCCTGTGGAAACAAAAGCAAAACCTCTACCCCAATGAAGCACATGTCCTTGCTTTCATTCTGAGGTTAGTACATCCTTGAAATAAACAGGTTGATTTGACTCAGAAGTCCTTTCTATTAGCCAGTGTTTCTCTACAGCTGAAGTCCCTTTCTCATCAGCATTAAGAAAGTTTAATGTCAACAAGGCACTATGAAATCTCTCCCTAGATTTTTTCATACCACATTTCTGTTTATGAAGCATCTCTTTCAAGGTGCGATGGGATCTTTCCACAACTACTTGTCCAGTGGGGTTGTGTGGTATCCCAGTAAAGTGCTTTATCTCATAATATCCAAAAATCTGCTTCATTTTCTGGGAAACATATGCTGGAGCATTGTCAGTCTTAATTTAATCAGGAATTCCCAATATGGTCATGGCTTCCAGAAGATGAGTGAGTACTGCATTAGCATTTTCAGAACCCACTGCATTCCTGAGTAGGTGTCAATGGTATGATGAACATATTTCATCTTATCAAATTTTAGAAAGTGAAACACATCCATCTGCAAAATCTCATTGCTCCTTGTACCCTTAGGATTACTCCCAGTGGGTAAGGATGGTAGATTATAAAGGGAACACTTGTCACACTTTCGCAAAATTTCCTTGGCTTGATGCCAAGTGATGGGAAAACTCTTCTTTAATCCTTTGTTATTGACAGGATGCTTCTTGTGAAATTCTGAGGCTTCTACCACAGTCACTATTAATAACCGATCAATCTCATCATTAACCTGTGCCAAAGGGGCAGGAAGGCATGAATGAGCCCTGATATGTGTTATATACATAGGATATGTTCTATTTCTGATGATATCCTGCAGCTGTACGAACAAAAAGGTTAATTCTGTATCATCAGGAATGAAGTCAGCAGTTTCAGTATGAAATACAACTCCTTCTGCATAATGAGATTCAGTTATCAGGTTAAGAGGTCCAGTAAAATCCAATAACGCCATAATAATAGCGTACAGTTCTGCCTTCTGAACAGAATCATAAGGGCTCTGTGTCACCTTACGGAAGTTTTCTGATTTATAACCAGCCTTTCCTGAATTATTTGCATCAGTAAGAAATGTAGGAGCTCCAGAAATAGGTTTATCCTGTACCACATGAAGGAAAATCCAATTAGTTTTCTTTATAAACTGAATCCTTTTGCTTTGGGGATATTTATTATTAATCTCCCCCAGAAAACCACTACAGGCCTTTTGCCAAGGTTCATTGTCTGCCCATAATTGGTCAATTTCCTCATTGGTCAAAGGTACATAAATTTCTGCCAGATCCTTTCCATTCAATTGTTGAAGCCTGAATTTTCCTTTGAAGATCAAATCTGAAATCTTTTCAATGTATGTTTTCAGTTTTTTACTTGGTCTATGTGGCAGAAATATCTATTCTAACATAATATTTTCTCTTTGCATTATGACTCCTGTAGGGGATTATTCAAAAGGCAAAATAACCAGGATGCAGTCGAGGTCTGGGTCTATACAGTTAACATGTGCTTCTTGTAATCTCTTTTCCACCAATGCTAATTCTTTCTTAGCTTCAGCAAAGAATTCCATGGGACTGTTCAGATCCTTATTTCCATCTAAAGTTTTGAACAAATGAACCAGTTCATAGTTTTTAATACCAATAACCACTCGTATGTGGGTGATATCCCCTAATAATTTCTGAAAATTATTAAGTGTCCTCAATCTGTCCCTCTTAAGTTGTACCTTCTGAGGTCTAATTGTTTGCAAGCCTATTTTATATCCCAAATAATTAATAGAATCCCTTCTTTGTATCTTTTCAGGGGCAATGTGAAGTCCCCAATCAGGCAACACCTTCTTCATTTCTTCAAACAGTCTTTCTAAAGTGTTTATGTCTGGGTCTGCTAACAATATATCATCCATATAATGGTAAATGATAGATTGTGGGAACTGTTTGCATATCACTTCTAATGGCTGTCGGACAAAATATTGGCATAGGGTGGGGCTATTCAACATCCCTTGTGGAAGGACCTTCCATTCGTACCTTTTTACTGGGTGTGCATTGTTGAGAGTAGGTACAGTGAAAGCAAACTTCTCTTTATCTTGTTCTTGTAGAGGTATGATAAAAAAAAAACAGTCCTTCAGATCAATAACTATAATAGGCCATCCTTTAGGTGGCAAAGAAGATAAGGGTATAGCAGACTGTAAGGTGCCCATGGGCTGAATCACCTTATTAATTGCTCTCAAATCTGTCACCATTCTCCATTTTCCAGACTTCTTCTTGACCACAAATATGGGGGAATTCCATGGGCTGGTTGATTCTTCAATATGTTGAGCTTGTAACTGCTCCTGTACCAATTGTTCTAGGGCTAGCAATTTCTCCCTATTAAAGGCCATTATTGGACCCAAATAGGTTTGCCTGTCAACCATTTCAAAGGCAGGGCTGTGAATGTCTTTGGGGTGCTTGTAGCTTTTAGACTGTGTTGCTGTGCAACCTGAATAACTGGCGGCTGTTTTACATACCCGCTTGAGGTATTGCTTTCAAGGCCATGATTGGGTCTTTGGTTGATATTTAAGCCTGGAGAGATCTTAATTTGGGTGTTCCATTGTTGTAGTAGATCACAACCCTATAAGTTCACTGCTATGTTGGCTATGTATGGCTTCAATCTTCCTCTCTGTCCTTCTGGTCCTAGGCATTCGAGCCATCTCACAGTCTGTTTTACCTGAGACAATGTCCCAATACCTAAAAATTGAACATCTACCTCCTTCAGAGGCTATCTGGGGTGCCATGCCTGTGGAGTTATGATCGAAACATCAGCTCCTGTGTCGACTAAGCCTTGCATAAAAATACTGTCTATTTTTATTGTCAACTTTGGTCTTTGCTCATTTATGGAGGTCTGCCAAAATATGCATTTTATTGATTACTGGATACCGTCAACTTCTCTTGTAAGGGCGATCTATTGTCTATGGCTACATGGTCTACTGTTTCAGGCTTGGGATTTGTTACTCGTCCTGAGAAAGCTGCTCTTCCACTGTGACTGGATATGGCAGAACCTTTTTTTGGCTTGGAAGTCTGACTCTTGGGGGCTTCCCAAGGAAAGCCCTGAGTTACGTTTCCCAATGTTAAAAGTTTGCCATCTTTGTCTCTTATGGATCTACACTCATTTGTCCAATGTCTGCCTTTGTTACATCTCCTACGTAGTCCAGGAGGTAGTGGCCTTCTGTTTGAGTCACTCCTGGGATTAGGAGAATTCCCATATATGCCTTGCCTACAATTCCTCTTTATATGACCTGGCTTACCACAATTGAAACAAATGATGCTGTGATTTCTCATCTTAACATTAGCAATGGCTTGTCCTACCCAATTCTCTTCATCAGTGTGTAATGATTCGACATTAATTGCAAGTTGAATCCATTCTTGTAAGGGTGCACCTCTGATCTTTAATGGCATGATCAATTTCTTACATGTCATATTAGCATGATCGAAGGACAAAGAGATTACCAGCTGTTTCTGAACTCCTGAATCTGACACTGCTCTATTTACAGCCTGAGTCAATGTCTGTAAAAAGTCTGTATAAGGCTCCTTCAGACCTTGTTTAATCTGAGTATATGACTCAATTCTCTGTCCTGGGTCTAAAACCTTTTCCCAAGCATTTAAGGCAGCAGTATGGCACAGCAACAGGGCATGGTCATCATAAGTAGTCTGAATTGATACATTAGTAAATGTGCCTTTCCCAAGGATTTGTTCCTTGGAGATGGTAACATTCCCAGTTTGATCTCGAGATTCCAAGGCTTTAGCCTCTTCCCTAAACCAATTCCTCCACTGCTGCTAATGATAGATTCCTTCACTATCGTTCAACACTGCGGTTGCCAAATTCTTCCAGTCATCAGGAATTACCCGATTCTGTGCTGACCATGAATTTATGAATTGCTTCACAAAAGATGATTGTACACCATATGTCACTATGGCTTCCTTTATTGTTTTCAGATCCTTCATGTGAATAGGTTCATAGTTACATCCCATGTTGTCTGAAGCCCTTCCACGTGATTGTGATTTTTTGATCTCTGCCACAACTGGGAATAGTGTTGGAGGAGTAGGTGGTAGTCACCTCATTGTAACCACTCTAGGTAGGGCACCTTCCCTACTGTAGCATCTTTTAAGAGGGGGCTCTGGGTTGTCTTGAGCAGATGTTGCCTCAAAATCTTTTTCTATAATCTCCATACGATCCTCATAATCTTGTAACCTAGTGGTAATGGTCTTTTCCAGTGTTTTAAAGTCCTGTATATATGACCTTTCCAACAATTTTATAGAGTGAAAAATTCTCTCAGCCTCCACATGTTCTACAACTTTCTGATCCAGTTTCCTAAATTTTTCACCAATATAAACTCTGCATTCCTCTCTAACCAATGTAGACCTCTCCTCTATGAAGGCAACGAGTTTCTTGATTGCCTTAATATGTTCATCCATGTCACACATCTTAGCCTCACATACCTTATGGGGAATGTGTTCATCTATATGCTGGGATCCTTTAAAATAGGTAGGTATAAAGTATATTATCACACAAAAAAGCAAAAGAACTCTTGGGTTGAGATAGCCTCCAAATGCATAATCCTGAAAATAATCCTTTATCACCATTGTGAAAAAGTGGGTAAAATTCTGAACATTTATTTGGTCAGACACTGTGGAAGAAAAAAAGAAAAGACTACCTTACTCAGATGTAATGAGGACTTAAGGCCAGCAGGTGTTGCAGGTGCGATCAGCAGTGGCAGCAGTGGTGCCCGAAACAAGGTGGCTCCCCTAGGGCAGCCTTTGTTTCCTTCAACAAATCCTACCGACGTGCATCACCACAAACGGTTCTGCTTAGTCTCTGAAATTCTCGCTCACTCACTGCTCTCACTGGCATTGCCAGGAGATCCACATGGCTGGGAGCAAATCCTGAATCCAAAATAGCCACCCACCCTGAGGCTGGGGGACCCGGCTGGGTTCCATGGAAATAGCACCACGCTGGGCTGCCAGATGTTACGATAATTAACCCGCTGTGAGATCTATATTAAGTAATGTTTATTATCTAAAAGTCACTTACAGAAAAGGGGGTGTTCAGGGAGGAGAGAAAAGGTGGAGACACAGCACACCGGAGGGTTTCCAACCGAGCAGTCCTTCCTAACCACGCCACAAGTCCAGAAGCAAGGGCTGCCAGGGGCTCCTCTCTCTTTTGGGCTCCCTCTTCTGGAGGGCTTTACTTCTGATGCTCTTTCCAGTTGGCCATTCCCTGCCCGGCTCCAGTACTTTTACGTCATGGAGTTTACCTGGGTGGCTTCTGGTTTCACACTACACTGGCATATATGTGAGGAGCTGTCTCAGTTGGTAACTGATGTGGGAATATCCCACCCGAGTGTGGTACCCCACCTCTGCCTAGTTCCCAGGCTGCACACAGAGCACAGTGCTAGCTAGCATACACATTTAGGTATTTAGTCCCTGATTACAGATGTAATGTAACATTAACCTGATGTGGGATGTCTTTGTGTATGCTGTAAATACCATTGGATAATAAAGGAATTGTTTTGGTCTATGGCAGAGCAGCTTAGAAACAGGTGCGAAGTCCAAGCATAGATAGAGGAAGGGGGGCAGAGTCATGGGGGATGAGATCCAGCTGCGCAAGAAGCAATATGTAATGAAGAACAGGTAAGCCACAGGCCATATTTTAAGGCAGATTAATAGAAATTGGTTGAGTTAAAATGTGAGAGCTAGCTAGCAAAAACCTGAGCCACATGCTGAACAGCATGTACTCCTGCCATGCTCTCAGATTTTTTGTCTCACCAATGAGAAAAGTAAGTAATACAGGGAACATAACCTTTCCTGGCTTACTTCTGTTGATGATAGCAGTCTGTGGTGGTTAAAAAAAAAGAAAATTGTTTCTAAAATATGGGAGAAATGGGTGCAGAGGAGAGAGGTCAGTTAGTAAAATGCTTGCTGGACAATCATGAGACTTGTGAGTTTCATTTTCAACGCTGGTGGCGGAAGCTGGGCATGATGACTAATGTTTATAGCCTTCATGCTGAGGTTCTTTGGACCCTCTATTCAGACACTTTAGCCCAACTAATGCTCTAGTCCGTCAAGACCGTGTTTCATAAATCAAGGTAGACAGTCCAAGGGGAAGGACAACTAGGTTGATCTTGGGCCTCCAAATCCATCTGCATGTGCACAGAGAGAGAGAAAGAGGGAAGGAGGGAGAGAGAGAAAGAGAGAGATGGAGGGGGAGAGAGAGAGGGAGGGGAGGGGGAAGAGAGAAGGGCATAATTATTAAAGCCTTATAGGTGTTTCTCAATTGACTGTGGGAGTTGGATCCTAATGGCTCTGGTTATCCATGGCCAAGTTTTGGGTACTATGTGAAGACATGAACTTTTTTTACATAGGTGGACAAATTCAGCAGTATAAAACTTACATATTTTTTGAAAACTTAGTATGAGGATGGACAAAATAAATCACAAAAGTGGTCTGGCCAGAAAGGACAGGCTTGACAAGCTCTGCTATGAGGCACCATCTAGTTATGATGTTGTATTAAAGGGATAGGTTTGGAGAATATCCTGCTGAGCGAGGTATCATGAGCCTAGACAGATAAGCAGGGGATGTACTCACTCATTAATGGACTTTAAACAAAAAGCAAAGCATACCGAAGCTGCCAACCACAACCACTGAACAGCTTGGGATCTGAAGCACCTTGGACCAGCACCTTGGAGCCCATTCCCTCCAGAGGAACACCTGACCCAGTCTTGATGTTGGAATGAGGAAATCGTATTTGCCTGGAGTAGATGTTGAACTAAGCTACTTTTGGATCTTGGGACCTCCTGCCCTTGCTGGGGAGGAGATAAGGAGATGGGGAGGAGAGAGAGTGACTGGGTGGGGCGGGAAGGGGAAGGGAGTTTGAATAAAGAAATACATGGATAAAAAATGTGACTTTATACATAATAACAATAAAAAACCTTACACTATAAAGATTGAAAATAAACTTACTAACCGTGTATAAAATTGATCCAAATGAACACATATAGAATCATTTCAAACAAACAAAAAAAGATTCCACAAGCTTTAATAAAAAAGCCTGAATAAAAATATGAGTTTTCCCTATGTTTTTTTCAGAAATTTTATATGTATCTTATGGATCTTTACCCAATACATTAGAACATGAGATGAATTTTTTCAGGAAAGTTTAAAAATACATCCAATTTGTCAGGTACTATTCACTTCCTGTCATCTGAGGAAGAATCATGCTAAGTGTTACAAGCGATCAGACTTTAGTTTTGGATACATAGTTTGACTGAATGACTTCTATTTAAGGGGTCTTACAGCCAAATATTATGTGTGTGGAAAATATTCATTAAATTTTCTGTGTAACATAATTTGAGTAAAAAGTGAGTTTTGTATCACAGAAACATATTTATGTATAATATCATGAGCTTTTTAAACTTTGCAAAACTTTAGAGACACATGGAAAGGAACGGTGCCCATGCCTTTTTAGAAGCATTTCTTTTCACTTCATTCAAAAACTACCCAGATATTGTTACCAACATCAGTTCCAAAAGAACATTGCATCTGGACAGCCATCTTGTACAGAGGCCTAGTAAGAAAAATCCCATGGAATGTATATCAGATGATGGTGGTAAGATAGATACCTCAGTGATATTTTCTTTTGTCCTCCCAAAATTTATAGGGTACAGTTGGAATTTGCATCAGAATGGTTCCAGATTTGAGAGAGAATGGGAAAGGAGATAGAAAGGAGAGATATGATAAAAGGGCCATTTTCCTTTTTTCCTCTGTTCACCAAATACTATCTTTATTTTATCTTTGTGACATCCATTTCTTTTTAGTTTCACTGGATCTGTATCGACTGAAATGTCCCCACATAGAGAAATAGTTTGTTAGCATTTCTTACTTCTTGGCTGTGTAGTCTGACTCCTAGTCTCAAAAGAAACTGAAGAAAATACAGAAGCTGTTTCTGTGCATGTGACTTAATAAGTTCATGTTCCCACCATGTTCTTTACTGCTCTGTAATCAACATAGTTGTCTGCACTTTACTGGATTTGAAGACTGAGCTGTTCTTCTACTCTTCTAGGCATTCACATAAGGAGCCAGCCATTTCTTTCTTCATTTTTTATTTTTCCATTAAAAAATAAATTTAACACAATGTATACCTATCTCTAAACATCTCATGAAAATGACTATATATATGCATATATACTCAACTGAAATAAATTTAATTATAAAAATTGGTGGCAACAAAGTATTTAAGAATTATGAATGCAACAACACTATTTTTTTGGTGTAAAATGGCATACATTGTTTTATGTGTATGTGTATATGTGTGTCTGTTTAAGATGCTTATACAAGTCTCAAAACATATAAAACAGTAATATGTATAATTGCATGCCTTTAAATATTTATTTGTTTGTGTGTGTGATTTCTGTGAGAGTCCAAAAGAGAATGTCAAACCCTTTGAAGCTGGATTATAGGAACTTGTGAGCCACCTGATGTAGGTGCTGTGAACCCAACTCTGATCCTGTGGAAGAGCAGCAAACACTCTGAACTCTGATTCATCTATCCAGTCCAAATTTTATGTTTTTATGTAGCAGATAAGATAAATTTAGTTTAATGAATTTAGTAATAAATTCTTTGACAGCATAAATTCAATATGTTTATTTTTTAAAAAATGACATGTATGTTAGGACATGATTTTGCATGTGCTTATGTGTATTGTATTTGCATGTGTTTGTACATGTGTGTATGCACACATGAATATCTGTTTGTGTTTGGCTATGTTTATGTACATTCTCACCTTAAAAACTCTGAAACCCTTGTCTTTGAGAGTGGGGAGGAAATGATGCCAGACCAGAGATGGATTGGGGTGGTAATAGTTACATTTCCTATTTTAGCATGCGCGCGCGCGCACACACACACACACACACACACACACACACACACACACACACACAGTGTTTTCCCTCTTTAGCTGGCTGTGAACACAGTGAAAGATTTGTAATTCTCCCTAATTTCCCAAGTGGTTAAAAAAAGTCCCTCTGCAAGCTGAATAAGGAACAATGCATATCTGTTGGGAAGTGTATTTGTGGTGTTTCTTGAATGTCATCAATCCCTGAATTTTACCCAAATGTTCAACCCTGGCACATCTTCCACCCCTATAAAGGGTGGGCCCATCCTACTGGGGCCATAGCCTATAATTCTAATAGAGAATGAATTCTTTTCTTTCTGATAAATAAAATGCATTGTTCTTTGTTTGGTGTGAGCTGATGCTTCTGTTCCATCTCACATTTAATTGTTGTGAAATTTATCTCAAGTATTCTCCATATCTAATTTTCACATTTTCTCTCACAAAGTATCTGTTTCATGTAGATGCTTTTGAACATGATATTTTTTCCTTGTTTATATCCAGAAACAGTTAATGTCACATTTATTGGGACATCAGTGTTATATCTCTGCAACATCACAAGACTGATATTTGCCAAAGTGTGAAACTAGAGGTTGGGTGATGTAACGGGATACCACTTGCCACTGTTTGTGTTGATACCTCTAAAGTTCTGAAGGAAATGGTGAGGATGGGCATGCCCAGTGGAAAGAGGGATGTCAATGAAATGGGTTGCTTCAGAGGATTTTGAACATGATGAGTTTCCTGTGATTTTCTCCAATTAAAGTAAATTTAGGTTTGGTTAAATAACACAATGCATTCTGAAAGGAATCATAGTAAAAGACATAACCGAATGATTCACAGTATATTGTTTTCCATAACATAGTATAGAAGAAAATATAAGATCTGAGACATCTGCTTAATAAATGGAGGAGTTGTTGAAGAATTTGCAAGACTAATTGGAAGCTTTTAGACTGGGAAAGAACAGCCACCTCCTGAGGGAAGAGAGAAGAGATATTTCTTGCTGGAGATGTCAACTCAGAAATATGCCCAAGTAGTAAAATGCTGGCAAAGTAACCATAACAGAATTGAAAGATGTAACATTCAGCTCATGAAGTATACATGCAGTAAGAAACACATAATGGTGGCAAGAAAGTCTTAGAAGACATAGGAAGGATAATGTCTCCCTTCTGAGCACACCTTGTCCTTCCCTGAAGTCTAATCATATGGATCCCAACTGGTTACCTTCTATCACTTTATGTATTAAAAGTATTATGTCCCCCACAAAACAAATAAATGAAATAGGAATACATCAAGAAAAGGAAAAGCAAGACCAGAGCGATGATCCAGTGTTGTCAAGCATGACACCTTGAGTTCTCTCCCTGGGATCCATATGGTAGATAGAGAGAACCAGCTTTTACCATTCTACACAAGCACCTCAGCACAAGCACCCTAAACTCAAATAAAAAGATATTTTTTATAAAAGAGTACAGTTTCGATCTGAAAAGGAGGCACTCTTTGTATGATATTTCAAGCACTGTAAAATATATACACATATACATATATGTGTATGTATGTATCACAACACATACACAGCACCAGACATACCACACTTACACATACATAATGCATACATACTCACATACCATGCATACAAATCACACACACACACAAACACACACATTCACGCACACACATACGCACACACACACCTTGTTTGCAAGAGAGGGATGAAAAGACACCAATAGCAGCCATAGCACTATAGATGTTTTTCTCTCTTGCTAATATTCTGTATAAATATCAGAGCAGGGTAGTACAGATATATCAAAGAAAAATAATTCACATCTGTAAAGAATATGTTTTAATACAATTATTTTAAAGCATAATTTAAAATTATGAAAACCATTTTAGATCATAAATATTTCTTAAGTAGAGAGCTAGTTCACTGTCTAATTGGATGGTCAAAAGAGCAACAAAGAGAGGTTATTTCTTTGTTTACTTTTAAGTATGTGGAAAATCCAGGTTTTATTTATTGCCCTACACCTGAAAAAATACTGACCGTTGAGTTTAGCTACATATGGCATCGAAGCTGTCCCTTAGTTTGTATGGATTAACTTTTATTTAGTAATAAAAAAGCCTTCATGTTAATATAGGCTGGCTGACACTTTTCTTCTGGCATTAAAAAACAGGTTAGAGCTTAAAAAAAAAACCTTCTCATTTTAATTGTTTGAATAGGAATGTAAACACAGAATAAAAATAATGAATTCCTGTTCCATTTTACAAAATATGCCCACACAGAGATTTTTATACAATTCATTAAATGTCATGTACTAGGCTATGGGTTTTTTCTTTTTAATTAGTACATCTGCTAAGGGTATATCACATTGAGTGAATCCATGAATGAAGGTCATTAGGAGGTCTGGCTGTACTTCAGAAATGTAAGGAGTATGACTCAGAGAGGCAGGTGGCAGGGGACAGGAAGTAGAGGGCCAGCTGTACCACAGCCTGGGTGTGGGAGGTGTCTAACTGGAGCTCAGCTCCAAAGCAAAATTTCTGGGGGATACTAGCATTCAGCAGGTAATCTACTCAGGCACACTCATGGCTGCTTGAAAGTCTGGCTTTTTCTGTATAAAGTTTGTGTGAACAAGCTATAGGTTCCTAGGAAAGCTTGGATGACCCTCCAGTTTTTTTGCCCATTTTCACTCCCAATTTTCATAGTGACAGTCTCCACTGGAAGAGGCCCCCAGTGGCTTGTCCTGCTGTATCAAGTTCATATCTGCAGCCAGTGTATAGAACAGAAACATCTATGAGAATCCATGACCTTCATTTTCTCATCGTAAGAGATGAGGCCCTCACTCCAATCCTGGAATTGGTCCCCTAGGTTTGACTAGATTTGACCTCACAGATCTCACCATTTGATGGTCAAGAACACACCTAAGCTGTACTGAGCTTGAACCACATCACATTGTGATGTGAAAATCATTTATTCTGGTGTTTGCCTCACAGATGACAATTAACAACATGTACCCCTTGTCCAGCCCTCTACCCTACTGAACCTAAAACTTAGCAGTCTGGGTAAAATTTTTGAAAAATAATAGGCAGATGGTCAGTGACGGAATATCTGGGTATACAATCAGTGCACCATCACCTTCTGCATCAATCTGCCCTCTGTTCTTTAGTCTACAGCATACTTCCTTTGATGATAATTCTGTTCTCTTCCAAGGATGTTCTTTTTAACCTAATTCCACCCACACACCATATGTTGAAGGGTGTTTGTAGAGAGGAGAAGCAGAGATATGTTCTGTATCTCACACCTGCCCTGGGGTGGACCTGCTCTCCTACATAGATAAGTAGCACGACTATTTGAAATGTCAAACTAGGGAAGAGGCAGGGCCCTTTGCTCTGCTAGGAAGGTGGAGGGGTGTCTGTAAACTTGCATGGCAGTACATTTAATCCCTGAGCACAACTGGTGCGGCTCTCATCCTCCCACACACTTTATCCTGAACTACCCAAGATTCTGAAGTTCACAGCAGCCTCAGAGATACAAACAGAAGCTAGAGGGACTGATTTTATGATTCATGTGCATATTCCTTCTGACCTGGTTCATGACCTACCTCCACCATGCACAAGCTGAGGTAACTAACTATAGCTGGTCCAGAATAAATGAGAACTTGCAGATCATAATGTTTAAAATAGAGTTCAATTAATAAACTATCTTATATAATAATGCCCCATTTCATGGATCCCCTTAGGGTATTTTGTTGTAGCAACTGGAATGGTAAGACACTATTACATAGCTGTAATAGTCCTTGATGACTATTACCATTTTGAATTGAAGCAGTTGTGATCATCTTCAGAAGATGCCCAGGAGACTGGGTTCCCTTGTGGATGGCTGGGGAAAGGTCAGTGAGCTCATAAGGTCCTCTCTAAAACTCTGTATTCTAAACAATTGACTAGATTGGGACTCTTCAGCAGTATAGCTGCCTATAAGTTGTGCAGGAGATTCTTTAGAGAAACAGCATTGTCACAAACTATCCATGCTTCAGATACAGCTCTTCAATGGTACAGCTACCCATACCATATGATCCCAGGGGACCTACCTTCTCTTACTGGAGCTGCTTTAAAGTCTCTCATCCTCATGTAAGCAATTCCAATAAACCCATTGGTTCTCTAAGGTGGGCTCAGATGGGTTCTTCTCTTTGGTCTCTTGTTGTTCTGGCTATCTGAAGTGGACTGAGGTTTGATTACATCCTCCCAGCTCAACTTGTACTACCTTCTACCCCAACTAAGCTCATTTGGCAGAAAATCGGTGTTTTTGTTCACTGAAGTTTCACCAAATAAACTGTACTTGAGAAGATCTGTGTCTAGTAAAGCATTTTAGCTCTCTGATTATGCAAGAAAGCATTTGTCAGTAACATAGGCGTGCCTCTGTGTGTTATTTACATGGATTTGGAATGATCTATAGGAAACATTCCTTGATGCTTCTCAGCAGCAAGAGGAGCTGATTTCAGATTCTAGAACATGGCTCCACAAGAATCTCCCAGTGGACAACTTGCTAAATCACTTTTAGAAAGAGAAAAAAAAAGTAAAGCTTACTGTTTGTATCAAAATACAATGTATAGTGCTTGAATATCAAGCTAGACTGCCCTGCTGTTCTAGTGTGGTGTTTTGGATGTCTGACTGCCAGTCATTTAAAAGAACAGATACCCAGGATTCAGGACTGCTGCCCTGTTTTAGAATTATTTTGTGGCACATATTAGAAAACAGTGTCAAGAGTGATGGCACCAAATGCCTATGCATGGGTCAAGTGGCCAGAGGCTGAGCTCAGAAAATCATCTTACAGTCCTTGCAGCAGTTTTCTGAGAAAAACAGATTTGTATGAACATAAATGTACCACCTGCACCAGAATAAAAACACTACGCCCACACCTGATTGTTAGCATGGGTGTGTTTATAATAGGAGATTGGGTAGGCACATCAGTATCATGGAGTGCAATGAAAACTTAGTAAGAAACCTGTAGCTACAGATATTAGTGTTTTGTCCATTGGAAGAGACAGGGCTGTGATATGGCTACCAGAGCCTCTAATTTTGTCAAGTTTGGATTAATATGCTTTTATTTTTATGGCTTTTTTGAGACAGTATTTCATGTAGCCTAGCATGGCCTAGAACTCACTGTGTAACAAAAGGTGATCTTGAACTTCTGAGTCTCTTGTTTAGATGTCTCCATTACCATCACACCTGACTTACAGTGCTCAAGAATGAACTTAGAGCTTCATGCATCCTGAACAACCTCCACATCAACTGAGATACATTCTAAATTCATCTCTTAAGCAAAAGCCACATGATGAAGTCTCCACTTCAAAGATGAATGCAGAGTAATTGAATGATACATGCATAAATTTCATAGATGCTCAGAACCTGTGTTTAGACTACATATTATGGTGCTGTCCACTGTAATATGACTTACTTAAAAAATTATTTCAGAGATGAAAGAATGAGATTAATATATTTAATTTCTCTAAAATTAAATTTTTGAGAACTTTTTTATTTGAACAAAGTATAAGAAGAGAAGATGAACTTATCAGTGTGGATATTTCAGTTTGGTAAAACTTACCAGGACTTCATATGCAGGTGGAAATCAAAGGAAGATCACTAAAATCTATGGCCCAAGTGAGAATGTAGTTAAAACAGCCATGGATTTTCTGAGGAATAACTCATGCTCCAGGGGATAGCACTGTGCACATTATGCCCACAAGAGTGGTCCTGGTTAGACCCAGAGTTCACAGAACAAAATAAAACAAAACAACAAAAGATAAAAGGATGTGGAAGTGGGAAGAGGCTTGTTGGGAAGAAGGAGTCACTGGGAAGGGGATGAGAGTGAAGAGAGGCAGCAGTGGTGCATAGGGACTGGAGAATAAACATGCATGAAACTGTCTGAATAGATTAATAGAAAAAGTCACTGTAACTTCTATCATTTGGTGATGAAATAAGATAAAATATGATTATTGAACACAGAAAGGTTCTTCTTAAAGAATATTTTTAGGTTAATCTGAGTTGCTTAGGTGATTTCTAATAAAAGAAACTTACAAGTGTTCTGAGAGGTGAAAGATGAAATTGCTGTCTATTTTTACCGACTATATGAGGGAAGGGTAGTATTTTCTCAGTACTTTCCACTTAACAGGATCAGAATTGTGGTGCTTCTATGTTTCCAGAGTAGAATTCAAACCACACACATAAAACTTCATTTTAAAATTAGAGTCTTTCATAACCCCATGAGAACCCTGTCTCTTCAAACCTCCAAAGTCCTAACATAAAGCTTATTTTCTTTCTTCACCTTCAGTTCAAGCTCAGTCACATATATATAAGTGATAGATTCTTTGCCGTAGTCCTGTGATAGCTGAATTCAAAAGCTAGAATACCCTCAAAACAATTTGAATAATTTTTTTATCCTACAGTAGAAATTGTGTAGAGCTTTGATGAGAAGCTGAACAGAAGAACAACTGGCTTTTACTGGTGTCTCCTCTTCATTCCTTTATAAATAATTAAAACTTGTGCTTCTCACAGTCTCAGAGGGCTGGTGCATCTTCCCTTAGTACCATGCTTTCTGAATGTGTTGCAAAGAAGAGCTCTGTTACAGCAGAAGCACAAGCAGGAGGCAGTCAGGAAGCCTGTAGCCAGATAAGACGGCTCAGGACCAGACACGCTAAAGATCAACCTGCAGCAATAGCTTACTATTTACAGCTAAGTCCTACTTCATCAAGTCCCAGAGCACAATAATGACAGCATCTGGGGACTCAGCATCCAACATGGACTCTGTATGGGGCTCCACACTTTGTATCCAGACTATAGCAGAGGGAAAGAAACATTGGCCTGTTAAATGATGTATAAACAAAGATGTGCTTACCTTCAATTGGGAAACTATAAGACAAATGAAAGATAACAAAGCAACAAAATGGGAATGTTTTTACTTCCTTTTAAATATGGTGCAGAGGACTTGCTATAACATATTTTTCTCAAATTCATTCCAAATTTCTCCACTAACATGGGACACTGAAACTTGGCTCCATCCACTTCCCTGGTGTCAACACATTAGGTGAAATTATCAGATGAATAAACTGAGCAATTCAATAATTTTGTAGAAAAGAGTAGTATTTTGTTCTTAATTTTTGTACACTTCCAAACATATCTATTTTTTAATATTAATTTTTCATGTTTTTAGTGGTGTGTTTGTATATGCCAATGTATGTGACTGAAGATGCCTGTAGAGATGTAAAATATCCTTGGGTTAGGGTTAGGGTTAGGGTTAGGGTTCAGAGTTGTTTCAGTTGTGAGCTATTTGAGTGAGTTCTGAGAATCAAACTCCAGTCGTCTGCAGGAGCAGTATATGCTTTTAACCACTGAGTTATTTCTCCAGCCCATCATAAGTTATATTAATAAGAACTTTTAAAGAATGTATGTTTGTGAGTGTATTATTTTAGAATACCCTGTTCAGATCTGATTATAACACAGCCTCCTGGTCAGTATGGTGATTGAGAATACTAACCCTCAGTTTCTTCTTTGTGTTGATGTGGTAAAACATTTTTGAATGAATCATATGCATATCCTGCAAACATATGCATGCCAAATGCAGAATATAAGGTGTAACCTATGCTAATGTAGATATGAACCACAGTGGCTACCTCGTTAATGCCTCAATATCATAAATTAATAATACTTTAGGACTTAAAATTCTAGATATTAGAAACCAGAGAAATGTATTTCTTGGCTAGTACTTTCTATAAATATCTTCATTGCTAGAACTGTGTGATATAAATATAAGAAAAAGAACATAGAAATCAAACTATGTAGCATAGATCTTACTGGGTAACTTTAGAGTTCCACCTAAAAAGAGGAGAAACTTTATCCATCTTCAGGATGAAGTATGTTTTGCTGGACTAGGGCAGGTGTTGGCATACTTGATTAACAACAGATACTTGCTCCAGCCTCGCTGAAGCATGATGTTTATACCCCCATACTATTCCAAAATGAAATAGCAATTTAGACTCAAAGTTCAGTTATTACTGGTCCATCACAAATAAGTGGCATATTTTAGTGAATTCTATTCTTCATAATATTAGAAAAACTAGACTTATTGAGCAAGATGGTAGTTATTAAAAATAAATACACAGGCAAAATATTTTGGTTTCTCATTAGATTGCAGCCTTATAATTCTATTTTTAATGTTGAGAATAGTAAGATTTTCTTCCCTTCAAACTATAGAAGTCATGTGATAGAACTGTGGTACATCTACACAATGGAGTACTACTCAGCAGTAAGAAAAAATGATATCCTAAAATTTGCAGGCAAATGGATGGATTTGGAGAATATTCTCCTGAGTGAGATATCACAAACCCAGAAAGATAAGCAGGAGATGTACTCACTCATTAGTGGATTCTAAAAGAAAAGCAAAAAGTATGTCCAAGCTGCAAACCACAACCACTGAACAGCTTGAGATCTGAAACACCTTGAACGGACACCTTGGTTGCCACTTCCTCTAGAGAAACACCTGACTCAGTCTTTATGTTGAGGTGAGGAAACTGGATCTGCCAGGAGTGGATGCTGATCTAAGCCATATTGGAAGATTGGGACCTTGGTAACTCCTGTCCTTGCTGGGGAGGAGTTGGGGAGATGTGGAGAAGAGAGAGTGACTGGAGGGGGTGGGAGTGGAAAAGTACCTTTAACAAGGATATATAGGAATAGAAAATGTGACTTTATTCATAACAAAAAAAGTACTTCCAAAGAAGAAGATACAAGTTTGCTTCCATGTTTGTGGAATTTTCAGAAATTGGCTCAAACTTTGAGAGATAATCATAGTGCTGAACAAGATTTATGATGTCATACCTCTGCCTGGAACTTGATTTCCTATATCTCTAACCACTTAGCCTGCAACATTGTATTTTATATCTATAAGATAGATATTACAATATTAACTTCTTACCTACTTCATGGAGTTATTGGGAGAAGTATGTACGATTGGTAGTATAGATAAAAGCATTTTAAAAACTATAGAATGCACACAAATGTAATGTGATATATGACATCACTAATACTGCTTAACACATATAAATCCAGTGTAACTTCTGTAGTCTTAAACTCTTGGCTAATATGTTAGTCTCTGGTTACTATTTATGTTTAAATGAATTAAGTTAAATTACATTTTCTTTAAAAATCTTTGGATCTCCTAGCCATATTTCAAGCACTCAGTCACCACCAGTGGTAGAAACTACCCAGTGGCTTCTTCAATGGATAACACAGAGAACATTCATTCCTATTGCCACACAATGCTTTCTTGTACAGTGTATCTTTAGTGTGAGATTATTTCTATAGAAAATAAGATGCATAATAAAAATTCTAAGACATACAGTCTTAAAAAAAAAGAAAAGAAGAATTTTGTAAACCATGAAGAAAGATGTCAAAATTCACAGCATTGCCTAATTAAGCATTTTCTCTGAACATGTGCCCTGAAGTTCTATGATGCTTGTGAGATGTCTGCTATTGCAGGCAATAGGATTACTCATAAAATTAGATCTTCAACACAACTATGATAAATAAGCAAAATGGAAGATATAATTATGAAAATAACATTTTTGTCTCTTGGTGATGTAGGTACCTAATATTAGTATCACTCCTGTGAGGAATACATACATTTTCATAAAATGATGCTTTAGTAGGTAAAGATGCGAGGAAGGAAAAGATTGCTTACACTGTGCCCTGAAGTATAAAAAGTAAACTATTTGCCATTATAAGAACCAAAGCTTACAATTTAATAGAACAAAAAAATTGAAAAATATTGTGAAGTGTTTTTGAGTAATACATTTTTTTAATTATCTGGGTTTGTTTGTATTTGTCTAATGTCTTGTATTTAATTTTTTCACAGTCAGGCAGACCTGTGGGCATGTAGTTTAAAATTCAATATAGCATTTAGCTTAATAGGTTGGAAAATAAACCTCAGGTATCTGTACTGTTGTTATAGTATCTAAGCCTTTTAAAAAATAGTAATTTCTTGGAGTTAATTATCCTTTACACAGATAATCATGATACTGAAAAAGCTATTAGGTTTTTATTAGGAAAACAACAGACATTCTAAAGCTATTGGCATAGGCCTAGACATGTATTAGGAGGACCCCGAGGCTAACATCGATAGAAAGGACAAGAGAAAGACATCAGACATGGATTGATTGGTCCTCAATGGACTGCTTACATACGGGTCATTTTGTGCAAACCTTCAGGAGTGTGGCCTCTTTTTAAGCCATGGAGATCTGCAAAGCTAAACTCACCGATTTCTCTTTCCTTTGAAAAACAGTGTCTACTGTAGTAGGAAACCCAATGATCTGGCTGTAATTATCTTGCCTTCAGGAGAAATTCTGCAATTGGGAGCCTGTTACTGCCTTTACATCCTTTCACTATGGAAAAAACTTCACTGATTTCTTGTTTTTCCCCATAGGTTTGGCCTGTGAGTCCTCTTAGAATGTTTAGTTGATGTATATTTCTTATAGCACATAGAATAAATTAATATATTCAGTTACATAATTAAATTAGAGTCTGTAATTATGATATACAAGTTCCTACCAATTTTTGCAGAATGAAATGTCCCAAGCATTCAAAACTATTTTAAAAAGAAATCTCAGGAGATGACTTTTCTAATTTGTTCTTTAAAAAATAATTGAACTATTACTTCTTTATTAAAAAAGTGACCTTTTATGTAATCTGTGGGTCCCATGTGTTCCCACTGGCTGGCTTCCTTGGTTATGTTCTGCTTTGGCTGTTTGTAATACATGGTCAGGAACATGTGCAGGGTTTATGGCACAGTTTGCTCAGTGATATGACAGGGCAAGTAGAGGCTACTCAGAGGCTGACTCACCACAAGGTTTAAGCATGAAAATG
Source organism: Sigmodon hispidus (assembly GCA_004025045.1). Lineage (NCBI taxonomy): Eukaryota > Metazoa > Chordata > Mammalia > Rodentia > Cricetidae > Sigmodon > Sigmodon hispidus. The sequence goes on from PVIH01008214.1 coordinate 71,341, forward strand.
CCTTTAGTACTTATCATGGTCAGATCATTCAAAAATATTATACCTTTACAGCTGACTTTCTTATGGACACCTCTTTCCCTCACACTGGGTACAGACTGTGGTGGCTTCTGGCACATCTGGAGATTGACATGACAAGATATACATGGCTGGTATATACACTTTGGGGATTAGATAGACCAGATAGTCCTTCATTACTTCTATGGATAATGAATGTGAGCACTAGCCATCCTGCTGCAGTGATGGCTTCCTGGGATAACTGGCAGTCAATTGTGCAAACCTCTGATGTCTGGGCAATAAGATTGAGAACCACTGCTGCGATGCTTCAATAAATCAAGTGAGAAATTAGACTCAAGTAATAGGTAGATGATATATCCCTTACCTTGTAATTAAAATTTATTAAAGAACAGAGAACAAAACTAACTAAACTCTAATTCTTAACTATGAGTAAGTGATAAACTTATTAGAAAATAGTAAAATTTCTTGGTGGTTCAATGTCAATTACTAATAATATATAAAAATAATAAAATTCATATTATATTTTTATACTGAAGTTATAATCACAAACTATTCAATGAATGTCATCAGCTAAGAAAACACAAATTAATGACATTAGAAAAAGAATATGTCAGATGCTCAAATGTGAAGTAATCTATTTTTCAAATCTGTTAAACATCTTTACAAATAAATGTTACTAACAATTGAAGACACTAAAAGTAACTATTAAAAATCCCCAATAGCACTTGTTCTTGCAGGAGACTTTGGTTTCATTCGCAGCTCTATATGGTGACTCACAACCAATTGTAACTCCAGTTCTTGGGGATTCAATAAGTTCTGACCTTCAAAGGCACAAACCTACATATTGTGCACAGACATACATACAGGCAAAACTCTTAAAACTAACTGTAAAATGATCAATAACAAAACACAAATTTCTGTCAACAGATGAAAGGTAGCAGACTACAGTCTCCACTTTTGCATGACCCCAAACTCAGGATGTTCATTTTTCAGTAACTGGGAGAAACAAAAATTACAAAATGCATGGAAATTGTATCAAATTCAAAGTCCATATATAATGCTAATCAAAACATAGCCCTGCTCATATATATATATATATAATATTACATATATATTGTATATGTATGTGTGAGTTTTATAACCACAGGGGTATATAGCTGATGATATATGGCCTTCAGAATCTAAAATAGTCACTGTTGAGCCTTTTATTGAGGAAAGTTAGCAAAGTCGAAGGTGAAGACCAGATAAGTTATCTCTGTAATATACACTTTATATGATTTTGTCATACAAGTTATTGTTCAAAGAAGAAAATTTTATATAAGGAAAATATATTGTAATATAGTAAGATGTATATCTTGGTATCCTTGTGGTTTTAATATTATAGCATTAGACAGCCTTTCTAACTTGGCAATTTGTAATTAATTTTTAATATAAAATCCATTTTCATTTCAAATTTTATATTTGTTGTTGTATGAGGTTTCTTTCCCATATAGGCCAGAGGTTCATACCTGCCTGTAACTGCTTTTCCCTCTCAATATGACTCAAATGCTTATATTAATTTCATTCTGTTTGGTCTATGTCTCAGGCATATTGCTAGCTAGCTCTTTCATCTTAATTCAGCCCATTGCTATTAATTTATCTGGCCACATGGACTGTGGCATGACCCAGCTGGGTCCCTTACATGTTTCTTCTTTGGCAGCTGGATCAAGTCTGTCTGACTCCACCATCCTTCTCCTGCCTATCCTCTGATTCCTCTACTACTTCTATGGCACCTGACACAGGCCAAAACAGTACCTTTATTTACAGCATACAGACAAACATTCCCACCACACTTCCTCTTTTCTGTCTAATCAAAAAGGAAGGTTTTAATTTTAATACATCAAAATTATATATAATAAAATCAAGCAAGAATTACAGTTATAATATCTAATCTATTTGTAATTAACAAAATTAAAGAAAATATTCTATTTTCTACATTATTCTTCTGAGTCTGAAGTTTCATATCTGATATACCTTTTAAAATATCTAAGAAAAACTATACGTATAGTTCTCAAATTTTCAACTATATCAACAGATGATATCCCAACCTGTGGCCCCAAACACCCACATAAAGACTGAGAAAGCTTAAAAATCATTCTAGAGCACAGAATTAGAGCCAAAAATGGCTTCTAGATTGGGGCATGACAGAGATGCCACGGTGTGTTAGGGCTTAAATTTAAAAATGGCAGGTCCACAGCAGACAGCTTAAGGCTGATTCCCAGAATTCTCACAGAAGACTCGGTATAAGAGTGACTGATTTAAGGTTCCTGCTTATATTGAACAAAAGGGGAACAGAGTCAAAAACAGTTGTTATAGTAGCAGCATTTTCTTAAGTCTGCTCTGTTTGCTGGCAGTGAACAGAGATGTAGCCAGCACTTCCACCATCCTGAAAAGCCACCAAAAGGAACAGAGTTAACAGTCATAGCAGTGCAAATATTTTGAAAGCTTTTCTGGTTGGAAAGTTATTTAAGGATTCACAATAAACAGATTCAGAAGAAGAAAAAAATTTAAACAGGTTTAAAATATATGTGCAAAATAGTACATAAATGGAGAGAAAAGAAAAGGGATTGAAAAGCCTTTAAAAAGGAGAAATAGAGGAATAAAATATAAAAAGCCACATAAAGATGCCAAATACACAAAGAGTCTGGATTATGGTTATTATTGTGTTTTACCTTAATTTTTTAACTTTTAATGAGGTAACTATAGAAAGACAATTGGTTGCAAAGGCTGCTAAGTTAAACAAACATGTATTTTAAGGATATCTTGGCTTTGAAGTTTGGGTCTGAGAATATGTTGCTTGGGACAAAGAGTTTCTGCTTTTCTTTCCACAGAAGATGATAACCATCGATTGTTTCTAGGCAAATCTGGTTTCATTTGCCAAGGCCACCCGAAAATTCTCTGATAGGAAGATCAGCTTCCAGTATACCAATTAGGATGATCCAAAGCCTCAGGATCCCATGAGATTGCCAATGTCCCTAAATCAGCAGGAAGCAGTAGTGTGAATTGCTACACCCAAATTTCCAAAATATTGCTTATAAATGTTTCTTTTCATTATAAATGCTTAATGGTCATAGTTAATCTCTTTCTAAAAAGGGAAGAATATGATATAGGAATGATTTAAAAAGATAGATAGATTTTGGTTTATTGATAAAAGTTTAAGGTCAATTTTGTTATGCTTTATGTATTTTCCTACTCTTGTTTAAGGTATGATGTTTATGTAACTCATTTAAAATTGTAATGTGTGATTAAGAAATGCAGATTAATAGCTATCTATGATAACCAAACACAGTCATGTTAGTTAGGTTTTTGTAGAAATACAAAGATATATATTAATTAGATAGGTAGTCTTCAACCACTTCAAAGACCTAAAGAATATGGCATTTAAAATATTTTAAGAACTTAGACTTTTCTGGACTGTGAGACAGGTCTGCTCCTGGCAGCACCAATGTATTTCAAAAGAAATTGAAGAAACTTCATGTAGAATTTACTCTGTGGCAACAGTTAGCCACTGGACAAGAAACTGTTCTGGTATTGACTGCTTGACAGTATGCTGTATAAACTGTGCATGCAGGTCCCATAGGAAATAACCTCTGAACTTTGGCAGAAAAGGCTGAGATGGCCCTTCAGGTTCTTGCTCTGCAGGGAAAATTGCCAGGCATTCTTCAGGACACAAAGAGAAGTGACTGATGGACTGTATCAGATTTCCTGCATCACTGAAATGCATGCCAGAGAATCTTGGCCTATAGGCTGAAGATGGATACCCCAATGTTACAAAGGAACTTTGAGTGACTATCTAGGAAGACAGATATCATCTCTGTCATTCCTAGAATTTAGAAGTTGCTTGGACTTCCTGTTTACTTGGGTAGTATTTTATTCTTCTGTGGTCTTTGATGTAGTTCAAAATTTAATAATTATAGGTATAGTTTTTCTTAGTTATTTTAAAAGGTATATTAGAAACTTTAGACTCTGCTTTCCAGCCTCCGTCTCGGACCCTGCAGCCGCCACGATGTTGATGCCCAAGAAGAACTGGATTGCCATCTATGAGCTCCTTTTTAAGGAAGGAGTGATGGTTGCCAAGAAGGATGTCCATATGCTCAAGCACCCCGAGCTGGCAGACAAGAACGTGCCCAACCTTCATGTGATGAAGGCTATGCAGTCTCTCAAGTCTTGAGGCTAGGTGAAGGAGCAGTTTGCCTGGAGACACTTTTACTGGTATCTTACTAGTGAGGGCATCCAGTATCTTCATGATTACCTCCACCTACCTCCGGAGATCGTGCCTGCCACTCTGCGCCACAGTCCTGAAACTGGCAGGCCTCGGCCCAAAGGTCCAGAGGGTGAGCGCCCTGCAAGATTCACAAGAGGGGAGGCAGACAGAGACACAGAAGGAGTGCTGTGCCACCTGGTGCTGACAAGAAAGCTGAGGCCGGGCCTGGCTCTGCAACTGAATTCCAGTTTAGAGGAGGCTTTGGTCATGGACGTGGTCAGCCATCTCAGTGAATTTGAAGATTATTTTGAATAAACTTTAAAGAAAAATGAAAAAAAAAGAAACTTTAGACTCACAAGGATAAGGTAGACAATAGAATATGTTCTTTAACTTTGTTAATTACAAATAGACTACATGTTGTAACTGTAATTCTTGCTTGATAGCTGTTTAGTTATATGTAATTTTGCTATGTTGAAATTAAAACCTTCTTTTGGATTAGGCAGAAAAGAAGTAGTGTGGTGGGAACATTTGTCTGTATGCAGTAAATATCATTTTGTAAATAAATTGGTGTGGTCTGTGTGGAGCACCATAGAAGTAGTGGAAGAATCTGAGGAGAGACAGGTAGAGGGAAGGTGGAATCAGGCAGACTTAACCCAGCTGCCAAAGAAGAAACATGTAAGGGGCCCACGTAAGGCACAGCCATGGCCATATGGCCAGATAGATAAATGGAAATGGGTTGAATTAAAATGAAAGAGTTAGCTAGGAATGTGCCTGAGACATAGGCCAAGCAGGATGAGATTAATGTAAGCGTCAGTGTCATTTTTTTTTGGGGGGGGAGCAGCTGTGGGTGGGTCCAAACCTCTGGCCCAGATGGGATCAGAAATCTCGATAACAATTGTAATTTATAATTTTTTCATCTTCCTCCCAAGGTCTTAAGCTCTAGATCTAATAAAACAATATATAGCAATGTTTTTCAACCTTTTGAAATGCTGTCAACTTTTACCTCAGTTCCTCATATTCTAGTGACCCCCAATTACAAAATTAGTTTTCTTTCTACTTTATAATTGTAATTTTGATAGTGTTATAAATCTTAATGTTAATACCAACATTTTCTGATGGTCCTAGGTGACCCCTGTGAAAATGTCATTTGACTCACAAGGGGATTGTGACCCACATATTGAGAACCACTCACATCTTTGTCTATCTATCCATCTGTCTGTCTCTCTGTCTCTCCCATATATATATTTATATTTATGTACATATATATGTATATATATACATATATATAAATCAGTATTTTGTTTTGTTTCAGTTGTACTTCAGATTTTGTTGTAAGCTTGAATGGATTTCTCACATTATGAGTCTATCTTATTTATAAATATCAAACTGTAGATTAGAATTAGTTTTCATAGAGTAAACAAGCATCAAGGGTGATGTTTAAAAAGGATGTTTTAGGTTTCACCCCCTGCTAAAACTTTCTCAAATATTGTTCTAAACAGTTGAAACTTCTGGCTCAAGCATTACAATGGTGCCTTATTGCTCAGAGGAAAATGTTTATGACAATGTTAGCAATAAAAATGTCACCAGGTTTAATTATGTGTTCTACAGAGGCCTCAGCACTTGAACATGGTAGCATGTAAACAATATCAATCTGTGTTTGGATATATTGAGAACCTTTAATTTTTGTATGTATTTACAAAAACTCACTTTTAATTTTTCCCTGAAAGCCAGAGAAAACTTCACAGAGAAACACTCTTCCAATCTTCCAATCTGTGTGTGTGTGTGTGTGTGTGTATTTTAAGGCAGGATGAAAAACAGGAACCATTATGTGACATTCTGGACTGTGTCTGAAGCATATCTCACAGCTATGACTGAAGTATTTTGAGGTATATATCAAAACCCACTGCTTCTGAGAAATGAAGCTGTCAATACTTAAATGGTCAAGACAGAACTGTAAGAAAGTAGGTAGAGCCACTGGCTACAGTATGTTGTACCAACATGTGTTGTTGTTTGTTTGCTTTGTTTTGTTTCGTTTCTCTATACACATGTCAAAACAAATGGTTATACAAATACATTCCCTGTGTATCTCCTAAAGTCTTAACTTAGTACTACAGTAGAAAGTGCTGGTAGAACTGGAGTCTCTCTCTGGCCTTCTGACAGTTCCTGAAACTTGTGATGTCTGTAGAATGAACTCAAACAGAACACATAGAGCATAGTAGAAGAGACACAAGTTTATTACAGGGTAATAGGCATAATCAAGGTTTAGTGCAGTCAGGGACCAAAGGGACTATTGCAGCAGCCCATTTATAGATGAGTTTTAAACTATTTCTTACTGTTTCTGGAGTACACAGCTTCCCAGGGTCTGCTTACCTGTTCAGGTGATTGACAGCCTCATTCCCATTAACTCATGAGGTTTGGCTTTGTTCTTTACCAGAAAGCCTCCTACTAGATCATAATCTTATAATCTTCCTAGCAGAGCACCAGGGCCAAAGATGTATTGATGTCCTATTATTTTGATCAGTAATCAAACTCCTGCAGTTTCAATGTCAGGTTTTAAAGGACAAGGCAGCAGCCTCAGTGATTTGCAATTGCTAATATCTAGCTAACTGGACAATGCTCACCTTCAGTTCCTTACAAGGCACTGGATGTTTAAGAGTGCCTTTGAATGGTCTAGTCCTACTGACAAAAGCTTTCAAGGATTTTACCGAATTAAAAAGCTGTCCCTAGGATGACTCCATCTCTAAAATTTTCAATTAAAAGAACTAGCAATTACCAATTTTCTCTCTGCCTTTTGTTGTATAAATTTTTCACTATTCAAAATTATCCTTAGGAAGACCTAGAGTCAACTCCTGAAATGGAGATACTCCAGGAGTTGATTATTACTCTTTATGTCTTAATCTGTTCCACTACCTCCCATATAGTAGAGTCCAGAAGTTGCTGGCCCTAAACATTAACACCAGTTAGTCAATCTAGCTCTTCCAACCTTGGGCATCCCATTCCTTTTCATTCTCTTTTATTCCCTTCTGTGCCTTTAATGAGCATACCTCAGTATTTAAACAGCTCTTACTTTGGTTTTGAAGGAGTAGACCTCAGTTCATATCGATTGTCTTATAAATTAATAAATAATAAATAAACTCTGTTTTACACTTTTAACTTTGTTTTACACTTTTAACTTATTTATATTTATCTTTGATATAGTGCCAATTCAAGCCAAATTGTAGTTTCATGAATTTGGTTATATAAAATGAGACTCAGACCAAATATTGGGGGAAAGTTGAAATATCAGAGAAAGGAAGACTTCCTCAGCCTTGCTCCTGGTCGCTTCTGCTTGTGGCTTCTGCCAGTAGCTTCTGTATCTGCTGGGTTCCTAAGAGGCCTTATATGCCCTTCTTGCCAGCTGTATCTCATCCAGGTTAGGATTAAAGGTGTGAACCACTCTGTTTTGTAGCCTTTAACTCACAGAGACAGAAGTTCTGTCCGTGGAGTTATAGGATTAAGGGTATGGGTAAACACTCCCGGTTTTCTCTGTGCTGGGATTAAAGGTGTGTGTGATTGAATCTCAGCAGTTTATCCTTGTACTCATGGATCAAGAATTTCCTGAGCTGTCTACCTAGGATTTGACTGTATGCCTTCTCCCTAATATTCAAGTTTTATTATATATGTAATATATATACACACCTAACACTCCCAGAAATTCCAAAATGAGGCCTCATTGCACTGTCACACACACAAAAGTTCACCAACAGATTAGAACCTCAGTGGTCATTAGAGGTTAGAATATTGCTGGTCCAGAGCCAAGTATCTTGGGCTATCTTGGCCATTTAATAGACATTTATGAATAATAATGACCCCCATAATGTAGTCTAAGCTGAATATGCTTATCCTTCTTACTCCTGTCATGTACTACAGTTCTCAGTTAACTAAGCTTGTTTCCTTGGGCTGCATGGCTCCCTTCCTTTCCTTGGTAATTATAAAGCTGATACTCTGTTATGTCTGCTGGTCTGGAATTCTCCTCACTGTACTAGTCATTGTGTTATTAATAAAACTCTTGGCTGAAAGGCCTATTGGTCCTTACCTCTCTTTCTACCTCTTTACTCCCTGCTTCACAACCCAACAGACTTTTTCTATCTCTTAATGTAATTTCTCTGTCCCTGCCCCATTTGGCACAGTACCTTACTATGTAGCTCACACTGTCCTCAAACAAACTTAAGATTTTTCAGCTTCCAACTTCTAGATGCTGTAAGTATTCTTGACACTCTATGTGACTGAGCCAACATGGCTCCGGTGGGATGCACCTCGTACGGAGGCACACCCCTAAATGTGACTACGTAAACCCATGCACACCTCTTCTCTTAAAAAGAGATGCCATGCTATGGTCTCTGTCTCCTTCTGTCCTGCTTCTCTGCTTCTGAACCCACCTGGGAACTCTCTTAAGTAAACCCTCATGTGGCCTTGGTAGTGTGAGTGTATGTCTCTTCTCATGAACAAAACCAACAGATGCTAGAAGCACAACTCCTGGGTATTAATGTAATTTTCCCCTCACATGTCTTTTGTATTCCTTAACTATGGTGTTGTTTTTTAAATACTTGTAATCAGCAAAAGAATAGATCTGAAATTCTCCCAGAATCCCATTTTCATGATAAATACAAACAAACTAAGGTATCACATAAAGATTTTTGTGTAAGATGAACAGCTAGAAAATTTAAAGAAATTTTTAAATAGAGATATATACACTTTTATTCTCACCATAAAAGTGAGAAAACAGCAAATAATAGCTTACTAGGCAATGTATGCTCTTCACTGAGTCAGGCCATGTCTCAAATAACTCTTCCTTGGTCTCCCCAAATTACATTAAGAGATAGTAAAAAGGCTGTTGGCTTTTGTGGGGAATTGAGAGAGGTGAAGTCTTTCAGCTCTGTAAGGATTAGGAAGAAAATGCAGCCATCACAGTAAGAGACAAACTCCTACTCTTCTGATGATTTAGGATACCAACCATGGATGGTACAATTAACTCATATGGCATTCATTCCTGGTGTCAGGGAGCCTTTAAAAACAGGTCATAATGGCCCTTCAGCAGATACGCTTAGGGCAATTAGAAGCCTGAAAATAACTCTTTATATAACTAAAAATTAAAAAAAAAAAACTCTGAAGTTATCTGGCCTCCAGAGACCATTTCCTCTGTGTGATAGAAATCCTTTGAAAATTTTGCTCTGTGTCAATAAAGACTTAACAGGATGAGGTATAAACCCCAAATCTCAAGTAAGAACTGATTAGATTTTAAGTCAGTTCAAACTAAAAGAAGTTTAAAGATAAGTCATAAACTGAAGAGATGGCTTAAAATATTTACCAGGCAAGCATGACAGCCTGGGTTCAAATTCTCAGCACCCACTTAAATGTCTGGGTGTGGTCACCCAGGCAAGTGTTTTTGGAGACAGGCAGGAGGATTGCCAGAGCCTGTTGACCACTAGGTTAGCTCCTGACTTAGCAATAACTTTCTGCTCTGTTTTCCATGCATGCACTTTAGCACTCAAAACCACATGCACACACAGACACACAGACACACACACACAGACACACACACACACACACACACACACACACACACACACACACACACGGAATCAGAGAAATAACAGAACAAAACTGAAAAGGAAATCTTCATTTACTGGTCCATCATCATTCATTATACAGTAGGCATGACATAAATGTTCCTTAACTTTAACTTTACACTCTTTCTTTAGATATAGCTTAAATCACACGTGGTTAAGTGCTTTCATATCTAAAAATCTAGAGCAACATTGGATTGACCAATGATACTTTCCCTTATTTTGCTACTTACCTAGTTTGTTGCAAATATAAATTGTATAAGTTCAACAGAATTAAGCCAATTCAATTATTTTCTCATAGATTTGATAGGCTAGAATTGTCATTTTTTCATCCACAATCTGCAGCTGATTGGGATCTACTGGCTTACAAAGCCTACAGACTTGTCAGGGCCTCGTTAAGGTTTTCATAGTGAAGACTGGTAAATAGAAAAGCTTTTTGTTTCATCTCAGCCTGTATATAATCTGTAGGGAGAAAAATCAAGTGTGTGTGTGTGTGTGTGTGTGTGTGTGTGTGTGTGTGTGTGTGTGTTCAATTGCAGAATTAGGTTTAAAAAAAGAAGCTGTGGCTCATAATCTCTTCATGTGGACATGTGTGTAAGCTCTCTTCTATCCCTTTCTTCATGATCTGGCCATTTAGTGTGCATTTCTTCTCTGTTTCTATTTTCTATATGTCTTGATTCTGCTGATGGGTGGTAGCTTCTGAATTTATATCATTATGAAGATTGTATGAGGTGGGGGGGACACAGACATGTAGATTGATGGCTAATGAATGCTGGGTTGCATATAAGTGTTGCATTTTTCCAAACAAGCATAAGGTATTATCTTTAAAATTTTGAAACTAAATATATCACAATATTTTAAGGGCAGGAAGCAAAAAGAGGCAGTCCTAATATCTACTGACACATTTAATGTTTCTGACAAATTGACAATCTAATTTAAGATGTATAGCAATACTTCAGTATTATATTGGTGGTTGCCAGTATGTGGGGTTAAAAAAAAAAAGGCATGCTTGTTTATTTATGTAGAAGAAAAATTTAAGTTATTTCTCAGTTTTTCTCATTGATGTGGTATCTAACATAACTGCTCAACTTAAAGAGGTAAACCAGGGATCTCTCATACATTTTAAACTTGAGTAATACAGTGATGTATAGGAAGGATCTTGAATGCATTGATGTTTACAGAATGCCTTGCTTATTTAATTCTAGGAAATTCCTTCTGTAAATTTTATTATTGAAAGTTTAAAGAGTGTGTACATAGCAAACATTTCATCCAGACTATTTGTAAACTCTTTACAGTTTTGCTATACAAGAAATTTCTGACAGATCATTTACAATCTGAGTTTCAGTAGCCCTTCAGGGTACGGCTCACCTGTGTTATGGAATATTCTAGATCATACAAATTTCAGAGAAAAGGTTCATTTCAGCTTTAAAGTGAGAAATTGAAAGAATTAACTCAGTTTTCTTTCCCTCTTTCCTCCCAAAGTGCTTATCCTCTTTAAAATATTATAAAAACATCTTCTGAGCTCCTTCCTCACTCATGTTTAAGATTCCTGATATTTTTGTCTAGCATTGTAAGCAACAGAACAATTATATTACCTTTTGGGGTCTTAATTTTTTATTTGGGGATAAATAGCCACTTTCTAGAACAAGTAAAACTAGACATTTCAATTATTTTTTTCATATATCCATATAAATAGACAATAATTTCATTACCATAGTGATAATAATAGTTATAACTATTATAATAGTGATAACAGTTCTTTGTAGAACTGTTAAAAAGAAAGAAGTAAACTTTTGAGAGTCATGGTAGTTATTATTATACTGTAACATACACTATAGGAAACATGTTTATTCAGTTCAGAAAATACACAGAGAAAACTCACTGTCTTTGGGGTACTCTGTTAGAGCCTGGATCTCTAAATAAATGGAGAAGATGAAGCTTCTGGTCTCAGAGTCACTGCAGAGTTACATGTATTAAACACACCAATGAGAAGGACCCAAAGCTGGTCTGGTGTCTACACAGCATCCTCTTTTCCAAGTTACTTCACTGGTGTTCACTAGGAGATCTTGATAAATGACCTGGAGATTTGTAGTCACTACATATTTTGATAGCTTTCTGTTACTGTGACAAAGCACCTAAGTAAATCAAGTTATGAGAAAGAATAGATTTAGTTTTGACTTATTTCAAAGGACTCTATCCATGTTTGCTTACCTGTCTGCTTTAGAGTTTAAGCTGCAGCAGCACACCAAGGTAGGAACATATAGTGGGGGAAAGAGCTCAGCTAATAGTATCCAGGAAATAAATAGTGCTACAGAAAAAAGGCACAATGGTAAACTAGGTAAACTAGGTAAAATATACCATTCAAGGCATGTCCTTAGTGACATGTTCCAACAAGACTACACCTTAAGGTTCTTCTACCACTCATTAACTTACTAAGCTCTGTCTATATTAGTTGGTTATTATATCAATGAAGTGAGATCTCTCATAATTCAATCATGCCAGAAAGATATTACTTCTCTACATCATTATATTAGGGTCAAGAATTCAACAGATTAGTTTTTCAGGGAACATTTGAGATTCAAATCATATCACCTTTTGAGAAGGGTCCAATGACATTTTCGTTGTTCATCATGTTGTCCAAAGACCAGAATGCCCATCTTTTATATGGTAACTGACAGACAAATTAAACCAAAAAGGTAATATTTTCTTTCTAATTACCTTCAAACTTCAATGTGTATATGACATTTCCCTACCTGACCCTCAAAGGTTCAAAATCAGAGACAATATTGGATCTTTCCAAGGTCTATATTCTCAATCTAGTTCCCTGTTCTTGGAGTGGCCATAATTTATGTCAGAGATAAGAGAAGGAAAAATACATTGACAGGAAATAGCTGGCTTATGTTCACTAACTCGCATGGGTTTCTCTAGTTATCCTGTAATAATTCTGTTAAAACCATCTTACTATGACCAGTCATGACCTCTAGAGCATCTACAGGTGCTGATGTGAAAGCAATACACAATCTTAGAACAACGGTCAAAGAACAAGGGACCATAAATGAGACAATAGAGAGAAAACACTCAGAATATTTCAGGGGGTGCTGAAAGGACAATAGAGAAAATAAATGAAACAACAAGTTGAAAAGTACTTTCTATTTTACTCTATCTTTTCTGACCAAAGTTTTCCAGTTCTCCCTGCTTTTTTTTCTGCCAGTACCATTGACATATGTAACATTTATCCAAGTACAGAACAGCTGCCTGTGAGGATACAACTCCCCCACCTCCTACATTATGTCATCAAAACCACATCTTATGTTCCCAAAGGAAGCTGAATTTGAAGAAAAGGATAACATATGTGTCATACCCACGGGTGTCTATGGGACACAGAAACATGAAGAGACATGGAAATGCAGTATGCAGATGGTCAACTGCACAGCATTAGAACTTAGGTTACTGTCATGGACTGCTGAGATCCAGGCATGAGCTGATGGTGGATATTTGTTTCAGTTATAGCAACTGTTTCAGCACTAATACATTTTAGTAGTTTTAGGTAATAAAACTTTTGAATATGCCAGAAATATGCCTGGTTTTTCTTCTAATTTGAATCCCAGTGAAGGTAGAAGCTTCTCTTTGACAGCTTGGGCTCACGAGGTTAGGGAGAACAATTGAAATCTATCTCTATCCCAGAATTTCTCACTATTCTGAAAAATCTGTCGGTTAGTTTTCAGAGTTGATCAAATATAATCTTGTTGCAAAGTCACTGGAGCTGTATTTTCAGCCTACTGCACTGGAGTCATCTCTCTTATAACAATGACTCATGCAGAATGTTCCTATTGCATTCTCATGCATCTGATTTAATAGGAAATAAGAGAATGTTTTTGGAAAGAGCTGTGCAGATTTTTTTATATTTGATATGATTCAAAAATCAATGTAGGAACATGGGTTTATTTCATAGGAAAAATGTTCTCTGCTATATGTTTTCCCAGGATAGAGATGCTGCTTTATAAATGTTTGAGCCTCTCATGGGATCTGATAGAATCCTTTACACGAAAAGATTGCAACAAATAATGCTGGTTAAAAGGTGTGATTTTTGAAGCAATATTTTCTTACACTGAAGGATGTGTTAGCCCAGGAAATTTGAGAAACATTAAAATACAAAGCTTGTTTTTGTAAAAGAAAAATCTCTTACATCTTCAAATTAGTTCTTCCATCAGCATCTTTTAAAAATATTTTTTAAGAATTAATTTGTTTAAAAATTCAGACTTGAACTTCCCTTCATAATTACAGTGACCTGTTTTTAAGAGATAAAAAATGGAAATATTTACCAGTTTGTATTGACTTCATCAGGACATCACACAAGCTGAGCATTCACAAACTGGTCTATCAGATGGTTAACATTATTAAATTAAATTAGAATAACATTATTAAAAGAAGAAACTGCTGTGAAATGTAAGAAGAACAGGTTTCCATGTGTTTTTTCTCCACTCACAGAAACCATTATTTCTGAGGTAATGGTGTTGTGAAACTATGTTTCCACTCTTTTGCTGTCTAATGCTGTTTTAATTCTTTATATTTCTTGGAGTAATGTTCTGAGAATTCTTTTTATGTGTGTGTCAGGTTTTTAAATTGTTTATAGCACACTTCTCTGATGTGGTACACTAATATCTATCTCTCTGATATTTTGCTTTTTCTTTTCTCAATTCTCTTTTACTTTTATTCTACCAGTTTTTCCAGATGGAAGGATGTTTGAGAGAGCTTCATGTTAAAGCCGGTCCTTGGATTTAAACTGGTCACAAGGAGAGATGAGGGAATGATGGAACAGGCATCCTGTGCATGGGCATATGCTAACATACATATATATGCACACAAATATACATACATAGACACACAATATATACAGAAAGAGACACATATATAAAAATATACATACACACAGATGTATATACAAACACACTTGCACAGACATGCACAGATACCTACACATACACACAGATACACCGACATGTGCAAGAACACATACAGACACACAAAGGCACGTACACACAAAATCACAAACACACAGATACCCATAGACACACACAGATACACATACACACAGCGACAGATACATACACAGAGACACATGTATCCTGGCAAATGGCCTGCTCCATCTTCTCAATCTAATGGTAATTTGGGATACCCCATCTGATGGGCACTCACACAATGATTGTCTTTCATGCACATGGCAGTAATTTCACACTAAGCACTTCAATTATTTATAAATGGATCCCAGAGACAGCAACTAGCAGCTGGGCTATAGAGGCAGCTCTAACTGAGGCATGGCTGATAGAGCCACATGCCACTCAAACAGTGTTATTAATATGTATGTGACTTGACCACCTAGTTCAGATGCAGGTCTTCTGCAGCCTGTGTGGAGCTTTCTGAGTTCTACTCATCTGCGTCCCTAAGATGTTTCTTCTCTTTGTCAAAATCTGAGGCTAACTGAAGGTCAGGTCCCAGTGCTGAAGTGTGCCAAACACATCCCAGCCATAATGCATTCTCTCTCTCTCTCTCTCTCTCTCTCTCTCTCTCTCTCATTTCCTTTGCTCTTTGAATTCAATTAAGAGTTAGCTCTGAGAGTAGGTTAGCTGGTAGCTCAAACTGTTAATCTTGGATTAAGATTTGGGTTTTAACTTTTGACACAATGACATTTACTATGTTAATGGATGTAAATAATCTGGCATAGGGAAACCAATAAGACAGATTAAGATGTGTTGGTATTCAGGTTAGTGTGTTTTAAGAGAGAAATGGGAACAGGTACACACACACACACACACACACACACACACACCATCATCACCTTCAGAGGACACAGCTGTATACTCTGGGTCTCACTTCTGTCCCCAGGAAGTCTCTCTTCTCAAGGACAATATATTCTCTTACAATCTAAAGTGCTTTCACACCTGTTCTGTCATCCTTTAGTGGAGACTACAGAACACCAAAATTCTCCAATCACATACTAAGGTAAAAAAAACTCTAAGCCAAACTTGGCTAGCTGATGCTGATGCCTTTGAAAAGATAATGTGAGATTAGTTTAGAGACTTCTATGGTTCCCATTCCATGCTGACCAGCACGGGTTATCAGCCTCAGACTGGCTACCCCGGCCTGAGAAGTGAAGGCCACTAGAGGGCAGCACAGGAACATTTTTTTTTTTTTTTTTTTTTTTAACAGTAAATAGGAGGAAACATTCCTTCAAGTACTCCAAGACAGTGGGTAAACCAAAGGACTGCTGTTCAAATCTTCTCATTAACACTGGCTGTCAGTGAATGTTCATAGCAAGATATGAAACTGTGTTAGTAAAATATCAGGTACATTCTTTAACTTTGTGTATAGCTGTAATTCCTTAGAGTAAGCAACATTCCCTTTGTTTTTTTTTTTTGTTTTTTTTTTTTTTTGCTGTCTTAATCAAACAGCATTTGACCTTTCTGATTTAGTTTTCTTATTATTGTTTGTCCCTTTGGGCCTTGGAGAGAGTGTGTGAGTTTGTGTGTTTGTGTGTATGTGTGTGTGTGTCTTTGCAAAATATAAGCAGATTACTTATTTCCTAACAAAGTCTAAATCCCCAAGGCTTCTATGACCTGGCAGCAAAGCAAAGATGGCTGCTGTAGAGACAGGATGAAACACTTACACACTAATGACCTTCATAAAGACAAATCACCTTGCATACTATCTCATCTGTTAGCTGCAGACACCTTTGCTGTGGGCTGCCTGAAAAAGGAGATTTGTGTAAATAATCCATAATTACAGTAGAGTGCATGAAGATTGATGGATAAAAAGAAAGTTTTGTCCTTCAGGAGTAGAGAACTTTTCCTTTTACTTGACTTTTACTGATGAATTAGTAGTTAGCAGATAAATAAATATAGACAGTGGCACATGCCACACAATTAAGAAGGTTCACTACCCAAGATCCCTCTTAGTTGAGAAAAGACTGTCTCAGGAATTAAAATGAATTCAACAGCTGAAGGGGTGGAGCGTGGAGCACAGCTGGTGCCCCAGAACCCAGAGTGACCCAGGAGTATTCATTCTACAGGCAAATAGGCTGGAAACTGGGTAATGCAATCATCCATTCAGACTCTCAACAAAACACAACATCTTTCTGAATTTATTGCTCTTTTCTTTTCATTTCCTCTGATATCCCAAGGATCTGCTTGATGCTCACATGAAACTGAGTACAAACAATTGAAGACACAGATGCCAGAGAGCTGCCAGAGAGAGCCACCACAAACAAGACAAGGAGATGGCAGCAGACACAGAGAAAAGAAGCTGAAATGCTGCTATGAGAAAAGGTACTGAGCTGCAAGACTGAACAACATGGGTCAGATTGAGGGCAAGTGCTAACAAGTTATATGCCTGGGCTTTAGGTCAATCAGTGTAAAAATAATATAAGCCTATGTGATTATTTGAGGCAAAGCGGGGCCAAGAGTGAAACTAAACCTTTGGTCCAGGCCCAGAAAGTCCTGGCCAGAACCATTAACAACAAATGCCTGCCCAAGGTAGATGAAATACACTCAAATAAAGCTTGAGAAAAATTTACAAAAGGCTCTAAAGCGCCAAATCAGAGCCCAAAACACCCTCTGAGTTGTGCCTCTCATATGAGCCATGGTACAGAGATGCCCTGGTGAGGCATGTGGGATTGAATGTCAAAACGGTGGTTCTGAGGCAGGCAGCTTAAACCAAGACTGGTTCCCAAAGCCTCACAAAAGAAACAAGCTGCTTATAGTGGATTTAAGGTTTCTGTTCTCACAGGCAAATGGGAACAGAGTCAAAGATTGATTCTTAGTAGCAGCAGCATTTTCTTTGATCAGCTCTGTTTGCTTGAGGCAAGCAGAGGTGTGGCTTTTTAAAGTGAGACTTCCCTGATTCAGCCTTAGATGCAAAACATTTGTGAGTCTTTTAAGAGGCTTTGCTACCAAATACTTAAATGGAGTTAATGAGCAGCAGATTTACTTGATGATTATATGGACTCTAAAATTCCTGAGTGGTAACCCATACCTAAAAAGCTAAACTGCTGATAGACTAGGAGCTGGGTGAAGCCAGGCAGCTACCTTACTGACACCTTTAATTCTTTGCCACACTTTAGCAGGTTAAGGATGTAGTCAGAAACAGAGAGGAAACTTGGATGCAGGATTAAAGGTGTGGACAGAACAGAAAGTAATAAAGGGAGCAGGGTGAAGTCAGCCACCCTAGTGAAGCCTTTAATCCCTAAACCAAACCTTGGCAGATTAAAGGTATGAAGAAACAGAAATAAATAGAACCCCCCCCCAGCCTAGCAAAGGCGTAGTCAGAAACAGAAAAGATAAGAGATATAAAGTAGAGACAGATTTAAAAAAAAAAAAAAAAAAAAAAAAAAAAAAAAAAAAAAAAAAAAAAAAAAAAAAAAAAAAAAAAAAAAAAAAAAAAAAAAAAAAAAAAAAAAAAAAAAACCTGTAAATGGTTTAGGGTATATTTAAAATATATGTAGACTTGAGAGGGAAAATAAAGAAAAAGGATAGAGAAAGTCCTTAAAGAAAAGAAAGAAAGTACAAAGAAATAGTAATAACCCACGTACAAATGGAAAATGCAAAGAATGTCTAGATACTGTATATTATTGTTTTGTATTTAAATTTTTTGACTATAGATGAAATTGTTAAAGCTGCTAAAAGACATTTAATTAAAAGTGGTCCTGGATTAATCGAAATATATTTAGTAAATGAGTTGACATTAAAATTGAAATCCAAAGATATGCTACTTTAGAAAAGAGATTTTCTTTCTATTTCTCAGAAAATGAGAAACTGTGGATTTATTCCCAGTTAAAGAAAATAAAGTTTGATGGAGAAAGACCCCCTGAAAAGTCTCCAGTAGAAATGAATGGCCAAGATGATTCAGAATTTCAGAGTAATTCTGTTGCAATTTCCTCTGAGTTCTGCATTCAAAACAACTTCAAAGAGACTGGCTGAGATGACCCAATCTTACAGACTACTTCACTGAAGATTAACCCATAATCCTTTGACTCTTGTTGCAGTTTATGCAGCAAGCTGCAAGCCTGACATTTTGTAGCTCAAGCTTACACATCATGCCTGGGTATCTCTGTACCATGGCCCACTTGAGAGACATAACTTGGAAGGTATTTTTGGCTCCATTCTGTGCTCTAGAACCTGTTTTAAGCTTTCTTAGGTTTTATGTGGGTGTATGCGACCCATATTGGAGTGCCATTTGTAGTATGAATTTTCTGGCCTGGACTAGCTCCAAGATCCAGACAAGGAGGGAGGGCTAATTTGGGCTTCTGGTTGGATGAGATATAATTTATACTGGCAGGGGAGGTCCAGCAACAAGAACACAGTGCAGAGACAATTAGGAAATAGAAGGTGAACAAGAATTAAGTCCACCCTCAAAGACTGACCCCAGGAATTTGCTTCTTCAGTGAGGTTCCATAACATTCCAAAACAATATTTCTTCCTCCTCCTGTTCTTTCTCCTCCTTTCCCACTGTTTCTAAATCTTTCTTAAACTCAAATAAGAAAAAAAAAAAATCACTAGTGTCCAGAAATACTCTTCTAAACCAGTGAAAGAAGAACTGGCAAACATTTGATATAAAGAGATATATAGTACTTCAGGCTTTAGGGATCATAGTGTCTACTCTGTAGATATTTACCTCTCTAGTTATAGACCCAAAGTGATGAGTCATGCTGTTTTGCAATATTTCTATGAAAATAGGCAGCCAGGAATAGTTAGCTGACCACTACTGAAGAATGCCAAGTTTCATGTAATCTCCAGAATAGAAGATAGAATAGGAAATTGATATTCATTTTGTGAAAAGGGATGGAGAGATGAGCCTACCTGAATTGTGGAACTAATCTGAGATACTCGTCTAAGTCTGAGACCTCAATTCACAATTAAATAATACTTTTCATTCTTTTGTTCAAAAGAGGTCATTGTGCATGAAAATAGAGTACTTTGCCTATGGGTACAGGGAAACAGCATGGCTGACATAGGGATCTTGGCTGTGAAAAGCCCTTAGGCTCACCCTAAAAATTTCAAGGAGTAAAAGTTCCAGAAGTTGCAGAAAGCTGGACTCTGAAGGTGCTTCGTCACTGTAAAACCCAACCATATTAAGATCAACAACCAACTCTAAGATGTCATTTCAGAATTCTCATTACCACTAATGTTTCATCTTTTCAGTTATCATATGGTCTTAAATGTCCTTCTCCAATAGTAATTTCTTGTTATTTCATATTTCCAGATGGAAGGTATATGTAAACTTCATGGCTGGAATTCTCAGTATTTGGGTCTTTAAAGAATATGATTATTTTTCTCTTAAACTTTGAAAAAGATGGATTATAATGTAAAAGAACTTAATATGTGAATAATATTCAAAGATATTAAATGGCTACAAATGATCAAAAATATAAGAGAATGAGGTTGTAAAGTGTTCTGTAAGTTTTTAAAACAATATCCTAGTTTGTGCACATATTGATGAATAGTATGTGATGATCTATAAGAAGTTACAGGATAGCTTAAACTCTTGGCTCACAGATAGGAAGGTGAACTGCCTGAAATGCATGCTTTAATCTTAGTTAAATTATCAGCCATGTGGAACCCACTTTCTACATTTTGCTGTCTTTGGTCTTCTGTTTTCATCACCCCTACTCCCTTACACTTTTTCTGGTTTATTACAGGGATAACCATTTTCTCCTTATTTGGAAAGGCTGTTCTGGATTCTGGTCAGTGTTTTCTTCTACGATGGAAGTCTGGATCCTTCACTTTCCCTTCAGAATTCTTGTTAAGTTGGCAGTGTCATCTAGAGACTCATTCTAGGTATAAAGAGTCTCTGGAACATAGTGAGTCTTTCCAACTGTCTTAAAGAATAACACATAAGGTTTGGTGCTGTCAACTTTGCAGGGATGCCAGAGTCAATTAGTGGGCCCAGCGTATTCCAGCTCATCCATTCAGCATTGAATTACTAATCAACATTTATCTTTCTGACAACTGTTGTTTGAACCCATTATTTATTTCATGCCCCTAAGTCTGTAACTTTTGTGAATTTTAAATAACATTCTCTCACAAGTTATTTGTAACACAGTTTCTGTGGGAAGACAAATCTTTGATTTCCTTTATCAGCTTTCATAAGAAGTTAGTCATCTATCACTGTGACTAGTGTGTTTTAAAGCTTTTATTTTACTAATTTATTTCTGTGTATAGGCTTATTCTTGTTTATTTGTGGGTAAGTGTGCATGTATGTATGTGTAGGCCAATAGTCCAATCTTGTGTTTTGTTCCTCAGGCACATTGTCTCAGTGACCTGAAGTTTGCTGGTTAGAGTATGTGGGATCATCATCAGCCCCAAAGACACACTTGTCACCACCTCAGCATGTGGCACTGGGACTACAGGTATGAATTACTGTGGCAGTAAACATTATGTGTGGTCTGATAATTTAACTGAGGTTCTCATGCCAGCAGGACATGCACTATTCAGACTGAGACTTCTCAGGGACTTAGTATTTAACATCATGACAACATCATAGAGTGGGCGTGGTGTCACCTATTTTTTGTCATGAATTATTTGTGTCTTTTTAAAGCTGGATCTCAATATTTTATATAGCTAAATATGACCTTGATTTTTGGATTCCTTCTCCTTCAGTTCTTTTTTTTTTTTTCTTTTTTTTTTTCCTTTATTTTGTATTTATTAAAAAAAAAACACAGTAAAAAGAATTTAAAATGTGGAAGAGTTAACAATAACTATATAGAGGATAAGAATGATAAGCATGGCTTATCAAGGGTAGACATACAAATAAGATTGCTACACCTATATTTTCTTTGTGTTCATCTTTCCCTCTGAATTTT